>JBBPOI010000235.1:0-19663 GCA_038091355.1 Phylloboletellus chloephorus | reverse complement strand
CAACCGCACAGCGCGTCATGTCAGTCATCTCACCTCCAGTAGCGTCTGCTCGCGGAACGCAGCAGCTATGATATTGTCTGGCTCAAGAGCCTCCAAGCTGAGCTTGCGTCGGAGGGCTACCGTGAGTCCCGCTTACCGTGCCATCCGTACACACTAAACCAAGTCCTGGCCAAGCTTCCCCAATGCTCCTCTCCGGAGACATTGCCGATCGTCTTCTTATTTCTCGATTGGAGCTGGACCCTCAGGCTACGTCGTGAGTTCACCTGGCACGTTCAATGCATCTGTTGCAAAGCCCCGTCCAGGGATGACCTCGATTACGTGGCTGTGCTTGCGTCGCTCCCCGCCCAAATGACCGTATTCGAATACTTGGTCGGCTGCTGGAAACGCCTGAATAGCGCGCGCGCGAACCTGACTAAGAAGGTTGCAATGCCTCGTGCCCTACGTACGGAGAGCTCACGCGTCGCTCCACAGAATCCAGTCAACGAGATGCAGCAAGCATTGGCCCTCCTAGAGAAGATCCGGGATCTTGTCATCAGCTACGCCGGTCTCACCCTGCAGGAACCAGAGATGTTCTCTCAACCCGCAGGGTCCGTTCTAAACTCTGCATCATGCTACCTGTTCTAATGTTCAGTACAGGCAAGAACTCGGTCCATCTGAACTCCTCGGCTCGCTGTTATCCCTGTCTGCTTTTTCCACGCCGCTCTCAACCGCATCGTCTCCCAACCATGTCCTCTCGCCAGCAGAAGTAGAGCCCTTCCTTCAAGACCTTGCTCGACGCTTTGAACCAAACAACGAGATTGACGGCGTGCTTGGGACGGTCGTCCGACGGCTGTTGTTTCACCCGTCTCTTTTCAGGCCCGAGGGCTTGGCAGGCGGTGACTCTTCCTGGCGATGTGTGGTCGGTGGCGTGGAAGCACTCGTCTCTATCAAAAGCATAGCAGTTATGTTCACGAGGCTGGACGAGTGGAATCCCCCGCATGCTACTGCGTCTACATTTGAGACGGTAACGTTGATGGGACCTCTATGTCGACTCGGGGTATTTAGCAGGGAATGGGTAAGACAAAGCACAATTTGTGTTAGTATCAATCATGACAATCCTTGCAGCCTTCCATCGCCCAAAGTTATTTCTCCGAACCAGCCAAACGTCCACGGAACGATGTGGAGGCTTCTACCGCGAGTCTCAGGGGTACAGTGAAGAGCCTACAGGTAAGTGTGTCTTCGTGAGTTGAACGACGAGTAGGTTAACCGCCCATCCGTAGTCATCACTCTTCCAAATATTCAACACTCTAGTGCGGGCTTCCCCGGAGTCCAGGGAAGCAGTTTTAGAGTATTTTGCCACCGCAATTAAACTAAACATTAAGCGAGCTGGAATGCAGGTACACGGTATGCTCATGCTTTACTTGCAACACCTTCATTTGTGTTATTTAGGTGGATCCACAAACGGTTGCAAGCGACAGCTTCATGGTCAACTTGCAAAATGTACTCCTTCGTTTCGCAGAACCTTTCATCGATGCGAGATACTCCAAGGTTTGTCATGATCAGTTTATTGGTTCCTATATTTGACGACTCGGCCAGATGAATCGCATCGACCCGCTGTACTTCGCTGTCTCGAACCGTATTGACGTCAAAGAGGAGACGCGAATCAAGGCAACGTCTGAGGAGGCAGGGCAATGGGCAGAAACGAACAAAGGCGATGGTAAGCTGCCCAAATCTCGGTCATGGAGCAGAGGCACCTTATCCATGGAACAGCGGCAACTCCGAACTTCATTTCTGAAATCTTTTATCTCTGTAATGCCATGGGTCATTATGGGTACCTTAGGACCACCCAAACGTACGAAGACTTCGCCAAGCATCACGATGAGTTGCAACGCCACCACGATATGATCAATGGGGATGGTTCTTGGATCGGGGTCAGTCGAATTCGTTCCTCGGCCTTCTTCGTGCTCACTTGCTTTTTAGAGTCCCTTTCGAGCGCGGACGGAAGCGGCCCTCAACCAAATGAAGGTACGGGTTCTCGGTTTAAAAGGGCCTTCAACTTCTAATTTGCGATTCCAGGCAGAGATGGCGAAAATTCAAGCTCATCAGTTCGCATTCCGCGTGCAATTGCTCGAGCCAGACTTCGTCTTCCGATATGTCGGTTTCACCAATTTTGTGTCGGCTTGGTTAATACGAAGAGCTGACCCGAAAGGTCTCCATCCTACTCCCCTGGTCGAGTACGTTTGTCTCGGGTGAAACGGGGATTGTTTGTTGAACGTTTGGCAGGTTACCACTGCCCCAGGAAGTTCCTATGTCATTCAGGGTCCTTCCAGAATATGTCATGGAAGACGTGATAGAGTATTTCCTTTTCGTCACTCGGTACGCCGTTCTATCCAGCATTCCCAGCTGATATTCATGAACTCTAGCCATTCGCCGGACAGTCTGGATCTGTCCGGAAAAGACGAGTTACTAGTATTCGCTCTCACATTCTTGACGTCAACCTGGTACATCAAGAACCCTTTCTTGAAAGCCAAGATTAATGAGGTATGGACATGAATAGTCCTATTGGGCAATTCTAATACTATCACAGGCCGTGTTTTATGGTGTCCTACCCTACGGAAATGAACGAAATGGAATTCTGGGCGGAACGTTGAACTGCCATCCTTTGGCACTGAAACATCTGATCCCAGCTTTGACGCACTTTTACATCGGTGGGAATGCTACGGCTTCTGTGCATTTACTCTGATACCGAGACAGTCCTTACGAACAGATGTTGAACAAACAGGAGCAAGTTCACAATTCTATGACAAATTTAGTAGGTACTCCTTTCATCGTCGAGGTAATCTTGTGTAAACCGTTGTCAATTTTGCAGATGCTAGGCAAGCTCTGTGTCTATCTCTGACATACCACTTCCTGACGAGGCCTGAAGGAGGAATATTGCGTATATCCTCAAGGCAATCTGGAGTAACCCTGTTCATAGGGAAGCACTCAACGCTGAGTCACTGTATGTGCCAAAGTCCGCAGCTAAGGGCCCGCGTACTCACGAGTCTGCGTAGGGACGTTGAAAAGTTTGTTCGCTTCATTAATCTGATGATCAACGACGTCACCTACCTCATGGACGAGTCCCTTAGCGAGCTGACACAGATCCACAATATCCAGTCAGAGATGCGCGACCAAACCGCTTGGGCAGCTCGCCCTGCCCAGTACCGGCGCGAACGCGAGGGTACGCTTCGTGGGCTCGAGCGTCATGCGGCCAGTTATACGACCCTTGGTAAATCGACTGTGGGCTTGCTCAGGGACTTTACGGCCGAGACAAAGGCGCCGTTTATGATGCCCGAGATCGTGGACAAGCTCGCTGCTATGTTGGATTATAACCTCGAAGCTCTCGTAGGTCCCAAGTGTGGAGAGCTGAAAGTCAAGGATCCGGAGAAGTACCACTTCGACCCAAGGCAGCTTCTTAGCGATATCTTGCAAGTCTATCTGAACTTGAGCGATCAGAACGAGTTTGCGCGCGCAGTTGCCAATGATGGGCGCAGTTACAAGAAGGAGCTGTTTGAAATGGCTATCGAGCGAGCCGGGAAGATTGCCTTGAAGACGGGGGCTGAGCTCGAACAGATACGTTCGTTCGTGCTAAAGGTTGAGGAAGCTAAAGCGACGATTGAGGCCGAGGAAGATCTTGGAGAAATTCCCGACGAATTTCTGGGTAGGCACTCATTCGCGCAATTCATGTCCTGAACTCAACCATTGTAGATCCACTGATGTTCACATTGATGCACTACCCGGTCACTCTGCCGTCCTCCGGAGCAGTTATAGACCGTGCCACGATCAAGTCGCATCTCCTGTCTGATTCAAAGGATCCGTTCAACCGTGCCCCACTCACGATCAACGATGTCATCCCAAGTAAGCCAGCTCTGTGTTTTCTTGCTGCAGTGTGTTGACTTGGGCGTACAGATGTGGAGCTGAAAGCAAGGATAGATGCCTTCGTTGCCGAGCGACGCAGTAAGAAAGCCAGCTCTGATAAGCCCGCCGAAGAAGTGGATGTGGTGATGGACTAGTCTCATCAATATGTACACCTAACTATCCGCTATCTGTGCAAGTAATTTAGGACAGACAACAAACGCATACCATGTTACAACGCAGCACGACGGACATGATCAAAGCATCGTGAGCATCTACTTCTTTCTCTTCTTGATGCCCCCGCGGGCCAGGCTGGTTGAGCCCGCTCTGGCTCTTCCTGCGGTTCCTCCCCTCCCTGGTTTAGCCACTCGACCACCGCGGACAGCTTTCGACTGAGCGGATGCTGAGAAGTCGAAGTCGTCAGGACCAGTCCAGGAGAGAGTCTCAACCACAAACCCGGGGAGATTTCTTGTACCTCTGGGTCATCGTCGTAGTCAGTGCCAGCATCCGTTCCCGTGACTACACTGTCTCTCGGCGTAAAGGCGGCTTCGTCGCCGCTCTCCTGCGTCAGTGCACTACTGTCACTGTCCCCCCCTACCAGGCCCGCCATGTCCGCCTTGTTCTTGCTCCGCTTGGGGGCCTTTGCCTTGCGAGTTTTGCTGGGCTGGCGGGGCGAGGGTGCCGGCGTCGACGAGGGAATGGAAGCCGTTGCGCGCACGCGGCGCGCCGCGACCAGAGACTCGAAGGACTCGTCGGTAGGCAGCGAGAATTCATCACGGAAGAACGGATGGCGCGAGAGATTCTCCGAGGGCGACGGGGAGCGTATCGCCTGCGGGTAGGGGCCCGTCATGTCAAACCCGTCCGTTTCCTTGCGAAACGACGTCAGAGTGTGGTTCTGCGAGGGAGCCGTTAGCCATACCGCCCCCTCCAACGCCTCGAGATCATAGCAGCTCCTCAACTTGGCCCAAATACTCTCCACGGGGACGACGCGGCCGGTGTCGTTGTGGATTGTGTTGCGAATGGCGAGGAGATGGAAGTGTCTGTGTGTACCAACCGGCCGCGCTCTCATGACAGAGCGAAAGAAGGATATTTCACCCTCGACGCTGTCCAGAAACGCTTCTGAAGTCTGGTGGTCCATCGCGGCGAACGTCCCATGCTGAGGGGAACATTCAGCGGTTGTTTGGCAGGGCGGCATCCAAACAACGCACAGTGCTCGACAACATTCGCTGGTAGAACAACATGCATAGTCAACACAACAGCGATGCACTACAGCGGTCTAACTACACTACAGCAGTAAACGAGGGGACAACAGTAAGTGACAGAATAATTGTTTGATGAGTTGGGACAGTACCCAAACGACCAAGACTTCACGCGGTGAGGATGGACTGCAGTACAAGTCACAGAGAACAGGATGCGATATGCCTGACGAGAATCGAGTTGCTATTTTGCTGCGAAGGTGGCGACGAGGACGATAAACGGAACGTATGTGAACAGCGACACGACTCCCATCACGCGGCATCGGAAGCGCCACGACTTTGCGTCTGTCACAGCACGGGTTGAATACCGCGTCACCACAGGAAACGCGCATGGCTTACCATGCTCTATCTGAGGATCATCGATGGTCACTGCCTTTTCGGCATCAATGCCCCCAGCAACTCTTGTCGTTGGGACACGAAGAAAAAGCGCAGCTATCCACCATACAGGGAACAACAGGAAACCGAAGAAAAAACACCATGCTTGTATTGGCGAACCGGGCTCGTCTTCTGTGGCGAATCGAAGCCCCATTTTTGTGTCATTCGGCTTCTTCGGGGGTTTGCGGGGATCTCGCATATGGAACTTAGTCGACCTGCTCACGGAGGGTGCATGTGGTGACACCAAGGCGCTGATAGGGATCGAAATTTGGGACATCGACTGATGTCGTTCGTGGTGCTTTCTAATCGAACTTTGAGGTTGGCGTGAACGAGCGGATGCAGCATGCGAAGGTGTGCGAGGTGGAGCAATGCGAGCGCGGGTACTGCTGGAGAGAGGCGTGAAATGATGACTGTGACTTGACTGCGGTGTCTCTTGCAGAGACGATGGTCGCGATTGCACGGGAGTTGCGAAAGGAGAGACTGACGACAAACGAACGCGTTTGCGGTGGTAC
The DNA here is from genome assembly GCA_038091355.1 of Phylloboletellus chloephorus. NCBI lineage: Eukaryota > Fungi > Basidiomycota > Agaricomycetes > Boletales > Boletaceae > Phylloboletellus > Phylloboletellus chloephorus. Next base: position 13,647 of record JBBPOI010000235.1, on the reverse strand, counting down.
GACGATGGGGCGTGTGACGAGTTGGAGATGCGCTGACCTGTTTGGAGTTCAAATTTAAGTTTGAGCACGGGCTGATACCGCGGTTGGTGAGGCAACCAAATACTAATGACACCTACTTCGACTTTCGGGCGGAAGGAGGACAAATGTTGCGTGTTGTCCTTCCTTCTTCTGCTCTGGGGGTGTCAGGTCTATGTCCTCTGCTTTGCGCTTCCCTCTACTCTTATCGCTCAAGTGCCTAGACGCAGGCGTCGGGGTGGAAGGTTCTCCCTGCATGGAAGTAGAGACGATGGGTTCGGTAGGGAGAGCAGGGCCAGGGAACAGCGTCCGTAATGATGGAGGTGCGAGGGCAGAGGAAGGATGGTGCAAGGTCGGTGCAGGGTTGCTTAATCCCAAGGAAGCGTGTTTGGCGGCACTAGCCCCGTGCTTCGGGCCATCCCGGGCTTCCAGCGCTGACAGGCTTCGCTTGACCTCGGCCATCGTGGATCGTCCTGGCTGCTTGGTGCCTCTGCGGTTTCCCAGGTCGAACTGAAGGGAGTGGGATATTGGTTCCCAACCGTCTGCATGGGTTTTGTGTGTCAGTTGTCGTGCGTCGAGGATGTGGAAATGGGCCCACCTGCAAGAGTCGTTGACTGTTTGAACGGCGCTGGAGACGGGTGAGGGAAAGGTAAAAACGATGGCGAAGCCGGTTGAGGCCTGCGAATGGGGTCCGCACTGCGCCCACGCGTTCGGCTTGTTTGCTTGCACGAGGACCCCGGAACACGCTCGGGAGCAGACTGAGCCTGTCCTCCGCCCAACGACAGCCTCAGAATCTCTCGGGAGACCTCAGCAGGCCATGCTTGATTCGCATCGGAGTTCACACCAAACGTTGCTTGGTATGAGCTCCAGTCTGCACTAGTCCGTCGCGGCCGTGCGCCTGCCGAGACAGTCCGTGCACGTCGACGTCCATCGCGGGGTCGCGTTTCGTGTTGTTCAGGCATCGCAGCGTTGAATACCTGCTGCGCCTGGGGAAGGCTTGAATGATGTCGCCCAAGTGAAAATGACAACGAGGTGAATATGTCGTCCTTGCGTAAGAGGCGACCACCAGCGGGTAATGTGTTCGAACGGTCGCGAAAGACGGACGAGGCAGGTTGGTCAGCAGAGGTGGACTTTCTACGCAAAGAGAGCACAGCCGCCAACTCTGGGTGGTCGAGGGGAGGCATGGGAGGCGGAGGAGAAGGATATGTAAAAGAGAAATCCGGAGGACTATCAGGGGGTGTCGGATAGCCAAAAGTGCGAGGTGAATCTAGGAGAGACTCTCGAGTTACAGGAGTCGGGGAATGCACGACAGAAGACGTTGTGTAGCCTGCTATTGGGCTGTTGTAGGAGCCTGCTCTCTGTGGCGATCGTGGATGGCGTCTAGATGACGTCGTGTTCGTCGGAGACGAGCGTTTGCTGCTCAGACGGTCGTCGGGTGATTGTCGAGGAGATATTGTGCTGGGACTTGAATGCCTTTCGTGCGCGTCGGCAGAGGGTCGTGAGGGGTTTGTGAGACGACCAAGCGTGAAAGTGGACGGCGTGCTTTCTGCACTGAGGTTATTACTGTCTCGTCTGGGAGATGGAGAATGTGAGATCCGGTTGGGATTATCAGGCGGAGACGTGCGTCCAGAAAGGCACGCGGCAACTGGAACTCGATGTCCGCGGTTCCTTCCAAAAGTCGACCATTCACCTCCAGAGGCGACCTTGGAGATGCGGCTGCGGGTGAGCCGCGATTGGGTTCGCGGTGGGATGTCTACGGATGAGCCAGTTGGTAACTCGGTGCGTTGCGAGACTCGCTCTGACGTGGGGTTTGAATGTCTGACGCGGGGACGAGCATTGTTGCTGCCCTCTGCAGAGTGCCTTCGGGTGCTCGGCGTGAGACCGTGAGGCAACACATCCCGGTCTTCCGCGTCGAGGTACGAACTTGGATCCTGGAGGATTTTGCGGCTGATCTGCAGCTGTTGTGCAGAGGTGAGCAATGGCTGGATTTGGGGCGCAGTGTCTTGCGAGGGCACCGGGGGAGACTCGGAGGTGGAGTGACGGTGCACGGCAAGGCGGAGACGCGAGAGCACGGAAGACAGCGCCGAAGGCATGGCTCTTGGAGGATGTGGGCTTGAGCCGTCGTGTGGTATGTGAGCTGGAACTCACCTGGTCCCGATGGGAGGCCAAGCAGCATCGCAGAGGCCGAGTGAGCCTCAGGGAGGGAGGGGGAGGGGGAGGAGGAGGAGGATGTCGTTGGGACACGGCGGTGCTGGAGGATATCAAGTCGACCTCTCCCAGGGGGGTCGCCACACCTCGTCCTCGTCCTGCCCACCTTGCAAGATATTCATCATGGATCGCTTGGACTCCCTCGCAAATACCCTCTCAAGCGTGACCATCTACGACATAAAGGCCATGTACAACCAGGTATCGAGTCCCGACCGCTTTTGCACCCTTGCTCGTCTCACCGTCCTCAGGCCAAGAATGCCGTGCTCAACGTCAGCGAGATGGAGGCCAAGGTCAGAGAGGCAACGAATGACGAACCTTGGTGCGCTTGTCTCCTTCCCTGCGTCCCCAATCTTACCCGCGCACGTCCAGGGGAGCAAGTTCTTCCTTGATGCAGGAGATCGCCCAAGGGTGAGAGCCTCTTGACCTCGTCCCGGACTGCTAACTCGCGAGAACAAAGGACCTTCAATTTGTGAGTCCGCTACGCTGCTCAGATTACACCCATCCTTACCCCGTGTCAGCCAAACCTTCAACGAGATCATGCCTCGTATATATGGTCGGTTCATGGAGAAGGAGGCTCGGCAGTGGCGACAAATCTACAAAGTAACATGCCTTGTAATCCCCACGCTACGCTCGATCACTCAAGATTGCACCCCAGGCCCTCCAATTGCTCGAATATCTCGTCAAGCACGGTAGTGAGCGTGTTGTCGACGACGCTCGCTCCCATATTTCCACCCTAAAAATGCTCAGAAACTTCCACTATATAGACGACAAGGGCAAAGATGAGGGTCAAAACGGTATGTTTATGTTCCTCTTTCCTCATCTCTCCGTGCTCCGTCATGGACTCTGCACTCATCAGTCCGCAATCGCGCTCGTGAATTGGTCGAGCTTCTCTCTGATGTGGAAACGATCCGTGCGGAGAGGCGCAAAGCAAAGGTTAACCGTGGCAAATATGTCGGTACTGGTAATGATCCAATGAGCTTCTCCTCCGGGGGCAGTCGTTACAGCGGCTTCGGCAACGATAGTCTAGGGGGTGGCAGTGGATACTACGGAGATAGGATGAGCGGAAGAGACGGTAAAGCTATTCCTGCTCGCTTCGACCCTAGTTGACTCTTATCGTTAGACTGTTATTCTGGCGCGAGCTCCGGAGGCTTTAGGGATAGCACCGGGCGGCCAGACTTCGAAGAGTACACCGCTGGGGATGACGAGACTGTCGTCAGCAGATCCAACTCTCTTTCTCGGAGCAATGTCCCTTCCCGCTCTGCGACAGCTGGATCCTCTTTACGCACAAAACCCACAGCTACTCCACCTGCACCAAAGAAGAAGGAACCAGAGATCGATCTCCTTGGCGGCTTTGACGATATCACTGTCAGCACTGCACCTTCTGTCACTCATAACACCAGCCCCAACAAAGCATTGCCTTCCTTGGCTGGATTCGATGGTTGGGCCTTGTCTTAACTATTCACTTGCCACACTCGCTGACATCCCGATAGATGATGACTTTGCAGATTTCCAAGCTGCGCCATCTGCCTCGGCTTCCCCGCCTGCTGCTCGGCCCGCTCTCATGGAGATGCTGAACGACTCACCCTCAGTGAACCGCGCTCCAGCATCCATGGTAAACCCGACTTTGGCGTTGCGACCTCAGAGGGCCACCTCCACCCCGGCTCTCAATGCTCCACTTAACCCACTCTCCTCCGTTGCCAATAATAGGCAGTCTCAATCCTTTACTACGATACCTACTGCTCCGGTGCAGAACAATCTTTTGGCGTCCCCGCAGCCACTTTCTCCTACCACATCGGCGCCCAATACCGTACTGTCCTCCGGAACCGCCCCCCCTGCCCTCGCTAAAGGATTGTCTGGATTTGAGGACTTGTGGTCGATGTCCCTCGGTGCCCCGTCTTCAAGCTCCACCGTCAAATCCACTGGTGCAGGAAAGTCGATCAAAGATCTCGAGAAGGAGAGGGCACAAGCCGGTATCTGGGCTTCCACTCAAAAATCAGGACCCGCAACGGGCGCTGCAATGAGCATGGGTCTGGGAAATGGTTTTGGAAACTTTGGGTCTGCGAAGACTGGCGAAGCGATGGGCGGGGGAGATGATCTGTTGCTTTGAGTCGTGGCTGTATCCTAGGGTCGTTTCGAAATGGTGAACCTGCGCACTTAACTTGTTCCCGAGGGCCCGTCCCCCCTTGCTATGGTAACCGATCTTGTTTGACCCGCCGCCGCGTACAGTGAACTTATTAGCCCTTCGAGGACATTTCTTGAAGCTTGACAATTCACTGTTCATAGTTTCGAAAGAATCACATTGTGCTGGGGAGAGATGATGAATGGGAATGAGTGAGCAAATTAAGAGGTACAGATACAATCATCGTTCACTTCAAGAACATCGGCAACGAAGCAGAGAGAACGTTAGAATAAGAAATTTGAGAATACGTGGGTGGGCAGGCGGTGAGCCTGTCCAGACGAAACATCGCCGCAACGAAGTCGATGACTGGAAAGTAAAACCTAATGGTACATCTCAAATGCCCGCCATTTGCATCCTGGGTTGACCTGCAGTTTGATTCGATACTTGGCCCCCTATGGTACCTGGGACCTGCTGTCCTTGAGCACTTTGGGCGGCCTGGCTGAGAATGAGCCCTGGGCCCATGACGAATGCTGGAACGGTCTTCTCCTCCAAATCAGAGTATCGTACCGTCATCTCCTTTCGTTCCTTCGTCCATGATTCAGGGTCCCACCATGTGTAGGTACCAGCTTCACCTCCTGGGATTTTTGTAGAGGGCGCGCTGCCACTTTCTTTGGTTATCCAAATCCGGAGATCTTTGTGATATCGCCAGTTCCTATTCCACCTGCTCGACCAGTGTGTGAGCACAAACCCCGTGCCGACGAATTAATGGTAATGTGCAAAGAGGAAGTCCAAGTGGACTCACAGTTCCTGGGCTGCTATTTCTTGCAATGCATCCCGTGGACTTGAATAAAACATGTAAAATAACGTCTCGTCGCTGAAAGCCCCTGCTTTACTTGGCCCAGGTGGCGGAGGCTGCACGTTATAACAGGAAGGGAGATGGAAGTCCGGCTCAACGCTCCGTGCTGCTGATTGATCGGCCCATGGCGTTATGAACGTCGAGTACAGGTTCCTTCACATGACACAGTTGATAACTTGCCTGTACACTATAGAATCCGGGACTCACCCCTCATAGCTCATGTCGAGACCCACTGCACCTAGATCTGTGCCAACGCTGCTCAGCCCACCGTCAGCATCGACGCTCGCATTCTTTATCATGGCTAGCAACCCCAACAGCCCCCATCGGTCAGCGGCTGAAATAAGGACCTGCTGAGCAGGTGTTTGTGGATGGTGATGTGGTTGGTTTTGAGCTTGCGCAAGCGAGCTATGCAGCTGTGTGTGAGGATGGGGGGGCTGCAGTGGATGATTCCCATTCGATGAGTAGGGGGCTACTCCGGGTGGTGGAACACCTGGTGGTGCATTGATATGTTGCTGAGGCGGCTGTGTCTGTGATTGTGGGTTATTACTATTATGGACCTGCTGTCCTTGTGGAGATGGTTGTGCTGGTGTTGACTGTAGCGGGCCCGGAAGCTGTCCTTGCACGAGTGGTTGAGACTGTGGATGCGACTGCGACTGGGATTGACCCGAAGGTGTTGAGCCATTTGGTTGCGAAGGTGGCAGAGTGGTGTTGGGAGCACTCCATGCCGCATGAGAAACCTGGTTGAGCTTCAGAGCATAATTTTGCTGCCGATTGATGATTTCGGTTAGTATTTTTGTAGAACAATGGCAAGGAAGAACGGCCAGTAAGCACGTGACAGACGAGTGTTATATGCGAGGAGATGGACCGGGCGGAACGATGAGGGAATAGGTCTGCACATACCCTTTGTTTATCTGCATCACTTTGGCTTTGGAAACCGGGATGGATACCTCGTAGGTTGAGCATTCCTGGCGTGCCTGACTGTTGTGTGCCCGTGAGAGCAGATGACTGAATACTGTTCGAGATCGGCTGGTGAGCACCGTTTAATGAGCCTAGCATACTTGTCCGATGATGATCGCTAAAACCGTTCAATCCGGGTGGATGGGCTAGAGAGTGATTCTCGGATGTTTGGGGCTGGTTCTGCGACTGGGGCTGGTTCTGAGATGGGAGGACCTGCTGGCCTTGGTGACCACCCAATGCGGGGAAGTCCTCTGGACCAAAATCTCTTGGCTGCGGGCCCGTTGCAGCTGCCGTTGAGCCACTCTGCCCTGCCTGAATCGCGTAGCTAGTTGCGCTTGCGCCCTGAGGATTGATAGCGGACGAAGTGACTGCGGAGCCGGCGAGAGAGGCGGGTGCGTTGTTGTTGGACGACGGATTGGAGCTGTTGGCTTGGGCCAGCGATCCTAGTGCAGGGAACTCGTTTGGGTCAAAGCCGACTTCGCTGGCGGACGATGCGGAGGGGGCGTTGGCGGGCGTGGCGGGAGGGGGATTTGGACTCATGTGGGGCAGGAGGGACGACGCGCCATTCTGTGCAAGGACAGCTGGGCCTGCAGCGAAGGAGAAAGCGGACTGTGCCTGCTGTCTTGTCTGGAGGAAGGGAGACTGGGGGACGGCGGGCGTGCGGTGGGGGTTTTGCTGGAGGGCGGGTGCGGGGTAGGCACGCTGTGGCACAGGGTACTGGGATGTAGGGTACGGAGATCTGAACTGGGACGACAGACCAGCAGGGGGGGCCAGGCTCGGTGGACGCTGTGGGGGTTGGCCTGGGTACGGAGGTCAGCGGGCGGACGGCGGGGAGGGGGCGGGCGGGGGACAGACCTGGTCGGTTCATTGTCGCTGCAGACGCCTGGCTGGTGCGGTCAGATGCGGGCTGAGTAGACGCGCGATATATCTGCGATAAAATATATATTATAATTCAATTTCTTTTCCTCTCGGTGATTGTGTCGCCCTGTTGTTATTTGTTGATCCCCCCCCCTCCCCGATCACGTGCACCCCCATGCCTTCCGTCCTCCACCCCCGCGCCGCCCTCCTCTCCAACTTCGAGGTCCTCTCCCTCCTCCGCGACCTCGACGCCCATCATCTCGCGCGCGCAAAGTCCGCAGTCCGCATCAAGAAGGAGGACGACTCCCCCGCAAGGCCCCCTCTCTCCGACGACGTCTCCGAGAACCTGCGCACCGTCGAACTTGAAGTGAGCCCCTCCCAGACTGCGCGCAGTGCGATGCATTTATCTCCCATCTAGGCAATTCAATATCTCTCCGCAGATTATCAGCCCACTCGCCAACAGTCCGACCGCGGTATATCTCAGCTGCTCCGTGATCTTGCCCCGTTCAGTCTCACAAAGGCAGAGAAGCTCCAAGTCGTGAACCTTGCTCCTACAGAGCCCGTCGAGCTCTATGTTGTGTGTCTCCTACTCGCCCGTCTCCCCTTCCTCCCCCTCTCAGCAATGCCGTCCGTTAGATTGTCGAAGAACTCGAGGACCGCCTTGGTGATCAGATGCATGACATCCTTGGCATCGTCTCAAGGTCCTTGTCCGCCGCAGGAACAGCACCCACTGCTCACAGTGTGCCCTTGGCGAACGGTCCTGCCCGTACCGCAGCAGTCGTCGCGTACGAGGTAGAACAAGGATGGGAACACGACACAGACCATCTTGAATTTGATGATCTGGGAGAGGGCATCGGGGTAGAAGGTGACCTCGATATGGACGACGATTGAGCGGCCGTCCGAAATTGTCACATCGCATTTCTCGTCCGCTTGCTGCCTCAGTCTCATCAAAAGCTCCACGGCTCGTCTGGAATCGCCGCGATATCACGGTAGTGTCCCAGAACCAGTTTGCGAGGAATGCTCTAGAGCCCCTACAAACACATGGATGCGGCCCCTTAGTGACTACTTCGCTATTCATATTCTCAAGGGAAATCAAGAAATTCATTAATGTATTTTGAGCGACCGGGCCTTTGGGTATGTACATACCACGTCCTCAATGGAGAGAATAACCATATCAAATGTCCTGGACTTGTTCTTCGCACCATTCCCATAATGCCTGTCCAAGCTTAGGATCATGAGCATCCTGGCGTGACGGTCCAATCCTGGCCCAGGGAACGAGATACTGGCGATGTCTTCAATATCAAAAACTCGTGCAGACACCAGGGAAATCCCACCTTTCCTCCAAGTTCCGCACCCGCTGGGGAGGTACCAGCATATAACTGGGTGAGAGCACCGTGGGCGATATCGTATAACCCTAGATTCTGTATTTTTTTCGTGAGTGGGTCAGTTGATCACGCGGCTCGTACCAGAATCCAGCGAGAGATTGGCCACATGTATCTCTGCAACTCAGAACGAATATTCCCTGGGTTCAAGGAGATCGAAACAATGCCTTCAGTTTTGTATCTCCTGTCGAGCTCTGATGCGAGCACGACATCGCCCTTGTGATACTCTCGCCATTAGGAGCCGCACAAAGGAATATTCGTGCATCCTACTCACATACTTGCTCTGCGCATACAACAAATAGGTCAAGAGCTTCCTGCGGGCAGGGGAGTCTTTGAATGTCTCGAATCTCAAAAAGCCAAGCACATGAAACCAAGAGGACACCGTGATCACTCGCGCCTTTCCATCTGACGAGGATTTGGCGGTAGAGATCAACAGCGGCAACAGCAGCTTGGTAAAATAGTGATGCCCTGTTGAAAGAGTCACCTCAGCGAGAAACGGTTGTGGAAATATCAAAACGTTGTATTACCAAGCACGTTTGTACCAAATTGAAGATCATAGCCGTCTGCTGTCAAGTTATCGATGGGGGGAGACATGACACCACTGATGAGATAGGCATATCAGTCAGAGATAACCCTCAGTAGCCATCTGACCGCACTGACGCATTGTTAAAGAGAACATCCAACTGGGTCTCCTTGCTGTCGGAAGAATGTCAAACAAGCCACCTTTGGGAGAAAATAAGATGTACCTCAAGAATTCTTCTGCAGCGGTTTTCACGGATTTCAGGCGTCCAAGGTCAAGTTTGAGGAAGATTGCCTGCTTTCCGGTGTTAGCCTTGAGCTCTTGTATTGCATTCTCGCTCTTGCTCTGGTCTCTGGCGGCAATATACACCTTTGCATTGTGCTGGAGTAGCACCTATCCAGAAACTTGCAGGGTCGTCTATGAAACTCACAACGCAGGAGTGCGCTGACCTTGGCCGTTTCTTTGCCTATACCAGTGTTGGCTCCCGTCACGATCACGACCTTCCCGGTCAAATCTGGGATGTCACTGACATTGAACTGCGACGTTGGAGGAGCGCACTGGCTCAACACGGATAGGTAAACACCCATTAGCGGGTGTCAAAGCTGTAGTTGGGATAGATGGAAAGTTGGCGGAAGAGCGACACATCAGCCGGCTCCTCGGCTAACATCACTCGGAGATTCAAGAGCAGTGCTGCCACAGCACGGCACAGTGGCTGTTGTTGAATCGGAGATTGAATCTATGGTTGCGACCCAAGTTTTTCAAGCCATGCCGGTGACGATTCCAGCCATTGGTGACATCAAGGCTTGGCGGCGTTTGAATTTGGGTATTAGGTCGCCTTCACACCCGAAGCGTCGGCGGGCTGGTGCTGACTAAGGATATTGTCCGCCTCTCCATCCACCATTAGAAAACTACCAGGACTATTCTACGGTGACAAGATCTGACGTTAAGCACCATTTTCAGTAACGTCGCGAAACTGTGATCTACGATGACGTACCGCTATTAGTACAACCGCCACTACAAACACAATGATGAGCATCAGACACGCAGCGCGACGACCAGCTTTTCGCTGATGTTCTGATGCAGTGGAAAGCTCTTCAGCAGCACCTCGAGTATCAGAGGCTATCGAATACATATTTGACTCGATGTTATCTGGAAATTCAAAATATTTTCATCTTAGTGTGACAACACCGCAGACATACGAACCAAGCATGCCGCCTTGTTGATTCACTAGGGTACCTAGATCACGGAAAATCTCCGATAAGTCGTGAATGCCTGTCTCGATCTCCTGAATCTCGGCTTCTCGTTCTCGAACCAATGATTCTTGATAGGCAAGTTCATGGGGGGATAACTGCGATTGAAGTAACTGTGCCTGCTGTGGGGTGGGACTAGGCTCACATGACGAAGTTAGACGGACAATGTAACATGATTAGAAGTTCTTACGAGAGACGAGGGCGATCGACTTCGACTGCAAGCCTCACGCCATCTACTGTTCGCTGCCGCTCCGTGCTCAGTTGCGTTCGCTGAAATGCTACTAGGGACAGGAAAGGAGAGTCTTCTCGTGACTGAGGGGGAATGCTTGGCTGTGCTGTGCGAGCGCGAGACTGCCCAGTCTCGATATCTTGAAAGCTCATGATGGGCTGAGCAAACGAACGCGGCGCCTCAGGCTATGTGTTGACAATACTCAAGACAACCACGTGACTCGAGTTCCAGTACTTATGCTTGCTAGCAAAAGTCTCAGCGTTGCGCACAGAAACATTCAAAGCCCAATAAAGTCGCCTATTTTGTGTGACCTCGCTCTTGTGATCGACTCACGGCCAACCTCGTGAGTAGACGTTTAGTTTTCAATACCAAGCATCACGTTCAAACTCCAGGGCAGAGGTATAAATGAAGAAACACGCCAGGAACAAGTCCGTATTGCTGTCACCATGCCAATAATGCTTGTTTGTGTTTACCAGAAACGTATATAGAGCCATGGGACACGACAGTAGTACTTAGTTCTTCTTACCCTAAAACTCATACGTTCTACGCGACTGTACGTGTCAAGTGTTACCACCGTACGTTGCACGGTGGGTTTCAAATCGCATTGCGGTGACTTCTAGGATCGACGGGAATCATGAAATCTAGGCCACGCTTCCACCTCTTGACGTCCCCTTGGGACGGTATTTGACAATCCAAGGATGCCGGGAAACTTCAGCCAGGGGAAGCCGTTCTTCGAGGTTGTATTTCAGGAGCTATGGAAGTAGGATAAGCGTACTCTGCATGGACAGGGGCGACTCGTCGCACCTTGGAGATTAGGTCTCTTGCCTCTGGTGAAACATGGGAAGGTATGCGAAGATCAACCTTTGCTATCCGCCTATATGTGGCTGCATTCAGATGAGCGTTTGCTTGGATGGCTAGAGCAGAGGCACTCACCGTTTACGCTGTTTCTATCTTCAAAGGGTGGATTTCCAACCAAAAACTCGTATGTGAGCACTCCGAGAGCCCAGTAGTCCACCTTTTCGTTATGTTCTTTCCCCTCCACCATCTCTGGTGGGAGGTAGTCTAGTGTGCCACAGAGTGTCATTCGCCTGTTGCTGGGTGCATGCACGCTCCACCCGAAATCACCGATCTTTAGTTCGCCATTGATACCTAACAAGAGGTTCTCTGGCTTGATATCTCTGTGGATGACATGTTTTGAGTGCAGATACTGCAGTGCGTCCGCCATCTGGTCGATATATCTCGAGCTGCGTTTCTCAGAGAAGCTCCCGTGTTTGCTCAGTTGCTTGTAAAGTTCACCTTTGCCTGCGAATTCAAGCATGAGGAAGATACGCTTCTCGTCGTGGAAGTAGCCGTATAAACGCAGGACATTTGGATGGCGAAGGTTCTGCTGGATTTCTATCTCTCGACGGATTTGCTTCTCGACGCGCGATTGAACTATTTCGGATTTGTACTGGCACTTGAGGGCGAGGATATAGTGGGGTTCGACTCGTGTCCGGACCATGTATACGCGACCAAACTTGCCCTTTCCAAGAGGGCGGCCGATGTCAAACGAATCCAGGTTCCATTCGCGAGTCGGTTGTATTCTGCGCGATGTCAGGGTCGAGGATAGTCCGACAGCGGCGGGACACACCTCGAGACACTCGAATCGAGAGCCAAATCCTCGGCAGCTTCCCCGTATACCTTGTCGCCTCTTTTTTCGTTGTCAATCTCAAACCCGCCGTCATACTTTCCGATGTCGATGGTGGGAGGTTTGGCAACGGGTTTTGCCAGAGACGGTGGGGTGGTTGTTCTGCTCTCTGCGTTGGTCTGATTTCGGAGAGCGGATGGTTGGGTAGGTTTTGGGACGGGGGTGGGTGCAGCATATTTGGTGAGGAGCTTTGCAACGCTCGATTGACTTGGCTGCTTTGAGTGAGCGGGCCGAGTCGGCGGTGGATTGGCATGTTTCTTGGACGAGATTTCAAGAGCTGCGATTTGCTTCGTGACAGATCCGATAGAAGCCATCTGAGCCGCAGTCGCAAAGCGAGTCAGGACAACACTCCAACACGCGTCGCGGTCACGTGTCTCTGCAAAGTCTATCTCGGTCTTTGTGCAAGTTTTTGCTGTCAGCCCGTGTGCCACATATAGTGTTACCGCAAGGTGAGGTACCTCGGGCTGAGGTCAAGGCGAGGTGTACCTTGGCTACCAAATATGGCTGTCGAGGTTTACATCACCTCGTCCTCACCTTGATCAACTCCGGATTGCCTTGCCTTCCAAAATAAACCTATTCACATCTATAACACAATGGATAACAGTCTGATACATAGATAAACTAAACTAGTAGGTATCTCAGGTGCAATTCAAATGACCCATTCTGAGTTGGAGGACTGAAAACCACAAGCTCAAGCCACTTCACCTTGCGATTGAAGGCCATGCAACCTACACGATTACATGTAGTGCAGTGTGTTATGAATTAAGGAGTGAGCTGCCATGCGCCGCCCTTACGCTACCCCTTTTCATGTAGACGTTTGGCTATTAGGGATTAGGGAGCGAGCTGCTATGCACTGCCCCAAGTCCTTAGGCCACCATATTCGTTACTTTTGAGGTCACGTGATCCTTCTACTCCTTCCAAGTCACATGATAAGGAGTCATGTGACATCAGTCTGTAACAAGTCTAGGACTTATTCCACAGGGACTGCACTACTTAAGTCCTAGAGGTGCACTAAACCTCCAGAACTATGTACAAAGGTGCACACTTTTACAGGAAGCGGCGAACTGGCAAGGAGATAAACTAAGAAAAGAGACAGAGGCTACACCGAAGTGATAGCCCAGGCCTCTGAAAGGTAACTACTAGCTTAGGCAGTCACACAATCACACAAACTACTAACTACGCCCAATGGACTTGATGCCAAAGCAAACAAGTGGATTAAGCTGGGGATTAACTATGATACATGGCTCTTTATATATCCCAGGCTACTGCGCACAGACCAAGCTGTGTGTGGGAAATAGAAGGTTCTAATTAGAACACATGTCAAATGTGTGTGAAATAGAAGCATAAATAGAAGTGGTAATTAAGGAGGCTGTACACCTCATGTATTTAATAAAGCGGAGTTTAAAAACACATGTTAGGTCACGTGACATGCTTATGTAATAGCTAAGTATTATGCCAGGTCGAGCGTTCGATCCTGGCCAAGTCCAACTCTTTTACTATAGGGGCATTTCGTTCATATAGGAGAGGCAATGCGTTTATAACGCAGTCATGTGATAGCAAGTCATG
>JBBPOI010000234.1:0-19672 GCA_038091355.1 Phylloboletellus chloephorus | reverse complement strand
TGCTGTGCTTTTTCTAAACTTTGTTTAACCTGATCTAAGGTTTCATCAAAGCTTTTAGCAAATTCGGTAGCGGCCGGCGCCTTGGCCTCGAAGGGTTCAATTTCCATCCTAGGCATAAACGACCGGGTGATCTGGAAAGGTGCCTTGCCCATGGCACTATGCACCCGATTATTGTATGAAAATTGCGCCAGCGCCAACCAATCGGACCATTCATCCTGCTTTTCAGCAGTGTATAATCTTAGATATTGTTGGAGATCTCTGTTGAGACGCTCCGTCTGCCTATCCATTTGCGGGTGAAAAGCAGTGGACATTTGAAGGTCAATGCCTAGCATCAAGCCTAAGTCCTTCATGATCTGAGCCGAAAACTGTGGCCCACGATCAGATATAATACTTCTAGGTAGACCATGGTTTTTCCACACATGGTCCCAGTATAACTTAGAAGTTCCCAATGACGTAATAGTCTTATTCATTGGAATGAATACCGCTTCCTTCGAGAAGCGGTCCACTACCACCAGGATAGTGTCATAGGAATTAGATAACGGCAGATCCGTTATGAAATCTGCCGAAATGTCCTGTCATGGTCCAGCTGGAATAGGATTAGGTTTTAATTTGCCGGCTGGCGGGACGTTGGTGGGTTTCATTCGTGTGCAACGATCACATCGTGAGACATAATCCGTCACTTGCGCCCTCATAGATTTCCCATGAATAATATCTTGAGATCAACTCAAGAGTCTTTTCCGATCCCGTGTGTCTGGCCAGCAGGGAATCGTGGTATAAAGTAATAATGTCTTGCCTAAGAGTTTCGTCTTCGGCAGGAACATATATTTTATTATTAAGAGTGAGGATACCGTCCTCATACTTTTCTAAGTTTGCAAGCGAACTCTTGGATTTTTCTTGGGCATCCTTAACCCATTGATGTTACAGATCCTTAGACCTGCACCACAGGGACTCCACTAGTTAATCTACTAGGACGCACTAACCCCTAATAGATGTGTACAAAGATGAACGATTTTACAGATAACCGCCGAACTGGCAAGGAGAGAGAGAGAGGAAAGAGACAGAGACCACACCGAAGTGATGGTCCAGGCCTCTGAAGTGTAACTACTTATCTAGACAATCACACAATCACACAAAAGCTAACTACGCCCAATGGACCTGCTGCCGAAGCAAACAAGTGGATTAAGCTGGGGAGTTATCTACGATACATGGTCCTTATATACCCCAGACTACTGTGCATGGACCAAGCTGTGCATAGGAAATAGAAGTTTAAGAATTAGGGTACGTGTCAAACATGTGTGAATAAGAAGCGTAATAGAAGCGGTAATTAAGAAGGCGTGTACGCCTCATGTATTTAATAAAGCGGAGATTAAAACACGTGTTAGGTCACATGACATGCTTATGTAATAGCTAAGTATTATGCCAGGTTGAGCGTTCGATCCTGGCCAAGTCCAATTCTTTTACTATAGGGACGTTTCATTCGTATAGGAGAGGCAACGCGTTTATAACAGAAGGTGTGTATGCCTCATGTATTTAATAAAATGGAGAGTAAAGACATGTGTTAGGTCACATGATATGCTTATGTAATAGCTAAGTATTATTCAAGGTTGAGTGTTTGATTCCGACCAAGTCCAATTCTTTTATGATTTTACTAGAGGGGCATTTGTCTGCTTAGGAAATGTAGAAGCATTTATAAGGATAATACTCCAGTGTATGCTGGACCTCATCCTTCAAAATCTGAAGGTAGAGGTCCCCATCCATCCTACCATCAATCTTGGAAGCAAATCCAACTCTATCCCAAGTCATACAGCCCCACATCATCAGAGAACCTCCTCCAAACTTGAGAGTCCCATCTACCAGCCTATCACTAAGCCCCCTGATCTTTTCCAAGCCTATTTATGCCTGTCTGACCCTAGATGATTGATTTTGGTCTCATCAGACCATATTACCCTCTTCCAGTCCTCTACAGTCCAATCCTTATGGGCATAAGCAGAATCTGAGTTTTAGGAGCCTCTTGGAATTGCAAGTCATTACACTCTACACTGTCTAGTGCGACCTGAAGGCTCAAGGCTTTCAAGGTTATTTCATTAGAACCAGACTACATATTTTCCTTCACCATGCACTACATTTCATCACACTACTTGGTGACTAATCAACATGTGACCTTGGTCTAGGAGGACAAGCACAAGCTCAAGGAGCACAAGTGCCCCTTCACTTTCACTGGTGGGCAGATGAGACCATTGCTTGTCATTTCCTACTCCTACTAGTAGAATTACAACCGTTAACGTACACACCTTTTCATTGTGAAAGGAACGCATCAGAAGACCGAGTGGCACATAGGTTTACAATTGCTTTGCTGCTTTCTCTGCGTACTTTCCCGACAGTTCGGCGGCCGCCTTGAGCGCACGAGGTGTATCATACTTGCCCATGACGACTTCCACGAGTTGTATTTTTTCCGCCTTGGAGAACTGGGTGTCATCCAGAAGTTTGTCCAACCCCAGTTTGTCGCGGACGGTGTAGGACCTCGACAAGGTGCCATCGACATCCCCGAGGGTCGTCAGAAGCGATGTCCATTTCCTAGTACCACGTCAACACATCACAAAGGTGGATGCAAGGGCCGCCAACCAGTCAACAATGTCGTTATATTTCCTGTCCGCGTGTTAGCACAGGATGCTAGGAGCAAAAACGTCACTTGCCTTTCCATACCATGGAGGTTCCTTTCGATGTTGTAACCATGGTTGTTGATCAGGAAAATGATAGGGGTCAATTTATGGTGGACCATAGTGGATAGTTCCTGGACACCGAGCTGCCTGGCAGATGATAAGTACAAAACTAACATACCAATGTCTGAGGCCCACATGCTGCCGTCGCCGATGAAGAGGATAACTCGCCCCAGTTCCTTGTCACGGGCAGCAATGGCTGCTCCTAGCGTGCTTCCTATTCGGAGGTTAAGGCAGAACGAGACATGTATGTTCTGATCCCTTACCGACAGTCCAACCAATACTGCCATACAGTATCTGACTCACGAATACGGATTGCTCCGGTAAAGGAACGTCCATGATACCGAAATTCGATGTTCCTGTCGTTATACTTAGTCCAGTTCTCTACGAGCGTGGGCGCCACCCGCGTGCCTGTCTCCGCAACAATCACATCTTTCTGTTTGAAGAATTTGCCAACCCTAGGCCAGAAGTATGCCTGCGTAATGGCATCGTCATGTTCCTTCGGGACTTCCATCTTAGGTCTGGGAACAACTAGTTCGCTAGCTTGATGCTGGTATTTCCTCAAACGCGCGTTAAGCTTCGGGAGTAAATGTTTCATCCCAATCCCAGGGAAATGCGCGTGGCGCACGAGAGTGTGATCGGAATGCAGCTGGAAGTGATTCAGAATCTTGCTGAGCTCGAGCCCGAAGATTTTCTTACCTCGATAGTGTGACTGGCGGGAATTCGATATGTGAACATCCCGGTGTTGAAATCCGACTTCAGAGAGCCAATAGACAGTATCAACTTGGCGTTTTCCACCCTCTCCTTGACTATAGGATCACTGATAGATCCGATGTAAATCTTGGGTGAACCAAAGTTGAACAAAGGCTCGGACAAGAGTGACCGCGACCGCTACTTACACCACCGTATCGATCATACTCCTCGCTGACCGTAGTTTTGCCCATCGGAGCAGAGTACACCGGAAAACGAGTTGCAGTGACCAAGTCTTTCACCTCAACCTGGGAGTCGTGACGAAAGACGCAAGCATCGACGAGAATGACAATGTTCCGTTCAGCTTCGTCAATAGCCTTGGCGATCTCATCCAATACGAAACCCTCCACAACCGGGTCATTCGGTGGAGGCAGGTGGGATAGTGGAGTCTTCAATCGCTTAGCTGGGACTTTTTCAGATACCATATCGCTCGGGAGTGTTAAATAAACTGGGCGAGCCTGGAGGCCGGTAAATCCTTGACTTGAAGTAATCAGTTGGGACACGTACGTGGGTGATGCAGTCAGTGAGAATGCGATCAATTTCTGCTGCAGCGTGCAGTTTGTTCATCAGCATTGCCTGAGATATTGTGATCTGTTCAGCGGCCTTGGTGTAAACATCAAACCTATGCGCTGACGTGAGTGATATATTTCGTGGAGCTGTGGTTGTTAGCTACCTTGCGTCGCCGAGAGTGTGATGCAGCAAAGGTTTCGTCTTGAGTTGAACAGTGCTAGGAACACCCACGATATGGAGCACGGGAACCATCTCGGAGAATGCTGGATCGGACATTGAGATTGGAAATAGTAAGAAAGATGATGCAACCTCACCCCCCGCTATGCCGTTGATGGCGCTCAATTCTCCAACACCGAACCTGGGAGAGAGGGATCAGAAAGGCGGGAGAAATATGAGGATCGGAATTACGTTGTAACGACGACCCCTATGCTGTGTGGCTTGACTCTTGCATACCCATCGGCGGCATAGGCGGCATTGAGCTCATTACTACAACATCTCAGACGACGGACATCGACGCAAGTACGACACATACCAGTTACCGATCCACTGAATCCTGGGATGGTCCTCTACGTAGTCCTAGGGGATGGAGCTATCAGTGAGACAACGAGACATGTTATAGGGTTTGCAAGCGCACCAAGAACGCTGGACGTTGTGTGAGTGGGTACTGTGACAACGACTGAGCGCATACATACGCATGTTGAAGTCACCAGGGATTCCGAAAATAGACTCCAAGGGGAAGGATGTCAACATTTCGCTGTGGGGTGAAGGATGGAATATACCGTGACTGCAAGCTGCTCCAACCTAGTCAGGAGATAGTCGGAGATGGTGACTTGCTCGTTGTCTGTGGTTTCGACGGCGCGAGACTGCAGCTCGTGGCGAAGCCTGGTGACCTCTGCTTGCAGATCGGCTGTGGTTGGCTGCATGATGGGCAATGCTTTCACTGGTGGATGAGATTTGGGGAAGAGGGGCGAGGGGCCGACTGCTCTTTATATGCAGGGTAGCCCCTATCAAGGCAGTGGAACATGCAACCGTATCGTCATATAACCAACAATCACGGGAATAGCATGCGCAGAATCGGATTATGCGGGGGACGTCTACATTTATTCCTCGTCTTCCTCCTCGCCGTCTTCTTCTTCGTCCTCGTCCTCATCCTCCTTTGCGGCCTCAACGACAGCGGTTGCGATGCGGTCCAAGTCCCGCTGACCGTCCTGGCTGATTCTCCGGCCACCGTTGTCAGTCTGCTCGAGGACACCGATCTTCTCCAGCGACTGGCAGATCTTCCGCTGGACGGAGGCGGAGGCGTCGCCGTGGTGTGAGGGGCGGTTGCCGCGTCTGTTGCGGCCACCGTGGAGTTTTGTCAGTTTGCCAATGCCGACGTCCTTGCGGAGGTAAATGTGCCGTGCGATGGCAGCTGCGACGACATCAGGGGGGGCGCATGTGGGCGTGCTGGGGACTGTTACCTGTGCGAACGTAGTACCAGTCTGGGTCGTAGGGTGCAAGCTCTTTGAAAGCACCAGTCTTGACGAGGTCGACCCAGGTTGGGACCTCGAGCTTGCCGGAGCGCTTGAGGTGGGAGGCGTATGCAACGATGAAGGCGTCCGCGCTGGATGTGGGGGTGAGCGGGAGTGCGCGCGGAGTTGTCGAGCGCACCTGATGTCTCTGACTCCGGGCATGGTGGATGGGCGCCGATTAGAGTTTGAGTTTGCAAACGCACTGTGCAGTTTTTTCACGCGAGGATTATGTAAGCACCCCCATGGACACTCTCCCGCCAGAATTGCTGCTCGAGATATTCGTCGCCGCATGCAGGGCGGGCGGGCCGTTCGTGCCGCTCCTCATCTGCAGCGTCTCCCGGCGGTGGCGGCGCCTCTGTGCAGCCGCACCCGCCGCATGGCAGCTCATCGTCGTCGACGAAGCCCGCCGCCGCATCGCCTCCATCAAGGCCCATGCCGAGCTGTGGATAGCCCGCTCAGCTCCCCTTCCCTTTCATGTCCATGTCGACCTCGCCGACTTTGAGCGCCTCCTTCCAGTCATGTCCTGTTTTCTTCCCCATTTGTCTCGCTGGATGGATTGCAGAATATCCTTCGACGGCCGTACAATCCACACCATACTGTCTGATCTCACCCTCTCTGCCCCTCACCGCGTCCTTCACCACCTTGACGTCCGCCTCAAGGCTCCGTTCGACGACGACGGACAAGACGACGACAACATTTTTTTCTCCTGCGGCACAAGCGCGTTCCGCCATGTGTCCATGAAGATCTCAGCCTCAGCTCTCCCCTCCGCAGACCTCGTCAATCCACTTCGCTTCACCTCCCTCGATATCACAGAGACCTCCTTCTCTCACACCGTGCGTTCCCCCGAGCTGCTCGCCTTCCTCGCACGATGTCCTAATCTCGAGCACTTCTACTTGCACGGGGTCTCCTATGTGGAGGGCATCTTGAGCACCTTGCCGTCCGTCGTCACTCTCCCACGATTACACACCCTCCTGTTGGACCTCGTCTGCATCCAGCGCAGCGTCCTCTGCCATTTACACCTTCCCGCACTCCGGGAGCTCCATCTCCGCCACTTGAACATGGATGTTTCTTTGGATGGCTACCACACCGAAGAGGATGGCGACAGCGACGACGAAGCCCACGACTTCTCCCAGTCACCCTCAAGCGACCACCACACCGGCATGGGTCTTAGAAAGCTCATCCTGCGTTCTCGCCCGCCCCTCGAAATCCTTGACATGGATCTTTCAGACATGCGCACCAAGGACTTTAGATGGCTTTTCGACAGGCTGCCACACCTGAAGCAATTTTCAATCGTTGGTTCGGACATGTCCAACAAGGTCGTGCGACTCTTCAAACCCCAACCCGTTGAAACGGTCCCCGCGTTCGGCGATGGCCGCTGTCGCGTCCGTCTTCCACAGCTGACGACTCTCAAGCTCTTTGGATGTCAGCAGTTTTCGGGAGAGGCTTTGGTAGACGCGCTCAGCACTCGGGTCGTGTACACGGACGCAGCAACTCCCAATGAGACACTCGCAAATGTCGTCGTTTCTGGATGCCACAACTTTACAGCCGATCACGGAATTCAGCTTTCGTGGTACCTGCACGCACGCCTACATTTTTCCTAGAGCAGGACCTATTGTTATCAATATTCCTCATCATCATTATTGTGTTCTTTTTGGGAGTGTAGTGCACTATGGGTATTTTCTTCAGTTGTACTTCAACCTTCATGCTCGTGCCATTGATATCCAAGGTCATCGGTCTCTTTTCCACGGAGACAAAGTGCAATACGACTGTCGAGTGCGACGAGTATACACTGTCCAAAGAGACCACAGGCCAAACCTGACGCAGACACAATCGTCGGGTGTCAGGCGGCCAGGTTCACGGGAAACTTGTCACCCAACCCCTGTCGGTCTGCAGACTCTCGTAGGAGATGCCGCACATCCGTGACGTGACGATGATCTCCCCGCCAGACTCCGTCCTCGCCCCGTTCACCCCAGTGGAAAGTGTGAAACGTGTCCACCTCGTAACCTTCGGCCCATTTCTGCCTCACGAACGACGCATCGAACGGAGGTTGGTAAATCCACCACTATCATGATCGGAAGTGAAAAAAAATCATCAACGGGGAGTCAAGTTGCTCACGTGATCAACGAACTGGATAGGTTCTCCGGGCGGAACGACGAGATGGACGGTCGTGGGTGTCGCAATCTCCAGGAAACAATTCGTCGCGAGGAACAGCGCTAATACCTCCATGAATGCTTTGCGATGACGGCCCGGTATATACAACGTATCCACGGAGCCACCGATAAGCCTTGTCTGACCGTTGTTGAGTTCAGCGAGGTGGGCACGCATGTCCTCCGGAACCTCACGAAAAGCTTCCATGCATACAGACACCCCAACGTGAGGATCGCTAACGTCATGATGGTAAACGACAAAGACATTCGGGGCAATCGGTGTGAGACTTACCCCCACCTGGAGTCCGAAAGGAAGCCGATTCAGTCACGCGAGATTTGAGCGTGGTTGCGACTTACCACCAGTCAGGGCCCCAACCCCTCCATGTTTCCGTGAGATTGATAGACGTATCGGGAGAGATAATCGCCGGGGGTGCATGTCGGTTCCTGTTCAGCGCGGGCTCACCAAGGGCTGGATTTGGAACGGGCTGTCCCCACGGAGAATGGTACCAAAACAAGCTTTGATTGAATTGGTGGAGTCGGGGAATGTTGAGAAGAGTATCGAAAGGCACCCAAAGATAACCATCATGGCAGTCATATTCTCGCAAGGCCGTATAGAGCATGTGGTGGGCCATCTTCGCTAACACAATGAGAAATCGCTTACCCTCGCACAGATAACAGTGTAGACCCACCCGCCCTGACATCTTATAAAAAAGGGGATCACCGAGATCTTCATCCGATTGGAATGAATCAACTAGGACATCATAGGAATGCGCGAATCCCTTATCCTCGCGACTTGCAGGACCGATATAAATGATCTGTGCCACCAAGTGTCAAAACAAATGCCAAAGTGGTTTAAACAGTTCCAAGTACTCGCGTTCGGGAAATAATCGGCATACACTTCTTTGTGGAAGTCTAGGTTGGCATCATACCTAGCATGGCTAAAAAATACGATGAGCAGAACGTTGTTGAAACGAGTGTAACTGCTGTTTGTTTGCACTTTAGTAAGAGTAGATGGTTCTGGTGCACGACAGCCGGGACGACTAGTCGATAAACCAGATATCTTTCTCGACAGGAAGGACAAGTCCGAGGAATCGGTCCCAGGATTCTGGGATATAACAACGACAATGTATCCCAGTGCCACCGAAAATGCTACCGCAGCTGCGAGATATCGACGAGCCTGTGGTCCATACGATGACCAATGGACACAGCCTAAAGTATGAGAGGCTTACTGAAACCAGGAGGTCACGGTGGTGTTCGTCTGCGGGTTGCCCGTCATGAACAAAGATGGCAGATGCCACAACGGCGATCAGACAACCGAGGAACGCGGGACACGGGGTCTCGATAAGCCTCCGTGTGTCCACCGTAATTAATAAGGTCGACGCCAAGGAAGTAAGAATTCCCTGCGTGATCGCACCGTAGTCTATCAAGGATATCAAGGTCAGTATCAATCAACGAATGAGTGGTTACTCACGCTGTATAATAAATATTGCTACGATGTCTCTGGCCGCCTCAATTAGAGGTAGTGCCTGAAGTGCAGGTGCGAAACGAATATAATATGAGTGCGAGATGCGATGCGATGCGTGCAATAGAAACAATAAGGAATGTACGAGGCATGATTGGGCGAATACTAAAGCGTTGATGAGATGCACGGATGACGAACGGTGCAGTCCATAAATCTAGTACCCAAGATATTAACAGCATAAAGAAAGCAGGGAATGACGAACCAGATCAACGAGAGAGACCCACAGTGAATTGCAAAGAGCGAACGCAACCAAAAGACTGTACGGGGGGACTACCGAGCCAATAATGCCATCCTACGAATGCTGATTGACAACTGAACTGATACGATGCATTCAATAGCTGGCTTACCCTAGCAATCAGGAATCCTGCAAACTGACACGACAATTAGTTCGGAATTCTACTTGCAACATATCACGGACTTGGAGGACAGCAGCACGCCAATAAGCCGAAGGAGAATTTCTCCAGGAGATCATTCGCAAAATGACGAGGGTGCACAAAACCGTCATAGGGAAAGCGAGGTACAGAGTGAAAGGGTCGACGAATTCTCGGGTCTTGAGATCCTATGGGGAGCTTGTGGGTAAATGCATCCGCGGAATAAGGGCGAACTTTGTCCAAGTGCACATACGGTATAAGCACGGACAGCGTAGATGAGACTGACGACTAGAATGGACAGGGTTGATCGCACGTTTCCGATGGCTAAAGGTGCTAAATCTGATCGAGGATAGGGTTCTCGACGATTGTGACAACCCCTGGCAATGGGAAATCCTTGTCCGTCCTCGTGGAAGGGGACATTACACGTCGGGAGGTGTGCCTCAGAGGCGCCGCAAGTCGTGACAGCCGAGACGGAATGCACACCTGGGAGCTTGCGCGAGACCAACCATATGGACAGGGAAAGCATGGACTTGACGAGGTCACTTGCAGCGAAGTGGAGGCTGTCTTGAGACTGTCGCGCTTGACCCCCTCGTGGAGTCTCTGCCACTGTCCACAGAACCAGGAAAGTGACCTACGACTGAGACTCGGGGGTCTGCATCGCTGCAATGAAAATTTCGACCCACCACCAACGCGGCCCTGCGACATGAGAAGACGCGGCAATACACGCTCAGAGGAGCGAGATGGATGGCAGACATTGACCAGCCTCGGGTAGAACATTGACAACTTTATGTTCAGCCAAACGTGAGATTACGTCAGACTTCAGTAAAGTCAAGTCTATAGCTATGTTTTCTGCAAGACATCGATACCGTCGAGCTTGCACTTAGTGCCCGTGTGTGCCGTGGACGCCATTAGCAGCCTTGGTGCCGTCGACCCCGTCAAGCTTGGCGCCATTAGTCAATGCGACATATCCTTGACACTGCGCGCCACAAGATCTCTGCGGGCTCGCACACCTTCCCGCAGGCGGTCAAGGGCGGGAACAGTCATCTCCCAGGACAAGCACGCATCTGTTACGGACTGTCCATACTTCAATCCAGCTGGTCCATTGAGAGGAATGTCCTGGCGTCCTTCGACAAGGTTAGATTCAAGCATGACACCCATGATGGATATGGACGTGTCGCCAGAAGACAATTGTTGTACCTGCGAGAGCACGGGGAGTAAGTCGAACGAAAGGAGAAAAGGCAGATATCTACTCACAATGTCTTCAACAACCTCAAGCTGCTTTCGGTGCTGCTTTTGACTGTTTCCGTGGCTACAGTCGATCTGTGTGCGGGATAGGTATCGGAACAAGCTTTCGGAGGACTCAGAGGAGCTATACCATTATCTTGCAAGGAAGTCCAGCCTTGCCGAGGCTCTGGGAGCAATCTCGCACGTATTCCGCGGAATAATTAGGTCCCTTGGATCCTCCTCGAAGGATGACGTGGACATCAGGGTTCCCCTACTCGACTCAAGTACGATTGTATGACCAACGAGGGAAAGAGTTACCTCAGTTTCTATGATGCTGCTTAAGCCCTCCTTTCCGACACTGAGGAAGACATGGCCACTTCGAGCGGCTCTGCAGGCATCTACGGCAATCCCCACCGAGCCATCAGTGGAATTTTTGAAACCGGTGGGCATGGACAGTGCTGAAGTCAGCTCGCGATGAACCTGCGATTCAGTCGTTCGGGCACCAATTGCACCCCAAGAGACCAGATCTGCGGTAAACTGAGGCGAAATGGTGTCCAAAAACTCGCAGCCGGCTGGTAATCCAAGTTTTGCAATGTCCAGGAGCAACCTGCGCGCCATGCGCAAACCCTTGTTGATCTGGAAACTCGAGTTCATGTCCCTGGCAGTGTGTAAGAAGGAGAGCAGAGAAGGGATGGATATATCATACGGGTCGTTGATGAGGCCCTTCCAGCCCAGCGTTGTACGTGGTTTCTCGAAGTAAACACGCATGACGATGTGGAGATCATTCTTGACAGCGTCGGCATACTGCTTGAGTAACTTGGCATACTCAATTGCAGCATCGACGTTGTGCACTGAACACGGGCTAGAGATGGCCTGAGCGAAGCGACTGTGAGGGCGAGGATGGTGCCATACCCGACAACAACCATCAATCGGTCATCGTCTCCGCGGAGGATGTTTTCGGTTGCGCGACGTCCCTCTAGGACGGTGTTCGCGGCAAGCAGGGTGCTGGATGAGAGTTGTTGTACTTTAGCAGACAAAAGTGGGGTGAAAGATGACCACGGACAGCGGGAGGTCCTCCTGCAAAATCTGAGGGGGGATCAAGGGGCGGGTTGCCCTGACGCGACAATTTTCGAGTCGTTGAAGCGCCTCTTTGTAGGGGAGTGCCATGGAGAGATCCACTGCGGAAGGGAAGAAGGTGGGAATGAGTCGAAATTGCTGGGAACGAGAGGACATCTGGACACTTACTCTTGTGTTCCATGCGGCTCGAAACGAGTGTGTAGTTCCACGGCCTCCCGCCACGATCGGCAAGCGGCACGTGCCCCAAGTCCAACTCAACCTGGCCTCCTGCCTTCTGCTCACTCGCAGCAATGGATTTCTCGCAGTTCAACGCTGCGGAGCAGGCGCACATGACGAAGATCATCGAGAAGAAACAGGTAATCCGACGCTGTGTCAACCGCGCTCATTGACCCTTTCTTCGCCCTAGATGCAAGACTTTTTGCGTCTTTACTCTGGCCTCGTGGAAAGATGCTTCAACGCGTGTTGTAACGACTTCACTAGCAAGGCTCTGTCCTCAAAAGAAGTACCGCTGTTAGCTCCTCGTTCCACCGTCCCAACTAACGCGATTTATAGGAGCAATGTGTTCTCCACTGCTCGGACAAGTTTCTGAAGCACTCGGAGCGTGTCGGCCAACGTTTCGCGGAGCTGAACGCGGGTACGCTTCGACTTAATTGACGACTAGCCTGTTGCTTATGGTATTCCTCCAGAGGCGATGAGCCCACCGAAACCTTGAACCACATCGCACCCCCACAGCATTTCCAGGTGCTCGAGACTCGGATCCATCGGTAGCTGATGTGAGTATGCGCAAAATGCTAGAGTAATGTCACCGCTTCTTGTTAGCCCTAATACCATGACATTTGCATTTCACTCGCGAGAGTTTTGTCGATGAGTCTTGACGGTGCCGTCTGTCCATAGGAAGTTTAGCGTGAGATCTTGGCCGTGCGCGCAGAGCCATGTACCATTCGGAACTGCAAGACTGCAATCATTGCACACGATGCCGACCTCGCTTAACCACGTTCGCTAGCACACTTGGGGATTGTGCGTCTCCTTGTAAAGTCTCCCTGATGGGATTCATCCTCGGTGCGAACTTGTTAGGGCCTTCTCTCTTTGAAGGGCCGTGACACTGGTCATTGACAACCTCATGATGGCTGTAGAAGGACAGTTCTGTTGCTGCTTCCACCTGGGACAGCGTAGATATGATATGCTCTGATCAGAGCCGCTGTAGTAGTTGTGCTGTTCTGTTTGTGGGATGCATGTGCCACCTCCGTTCTTTCGAGCTCACTCAGAATGGCTCCTCACCCTCTGGTCGACAAAGACGCGCCATCGTTCTCCATTCCAGCTTCAAACGGCGAGGTGTTTAAATTCCCCCCCGAGCAAGCGGGAAAGCCTATTGCATTGTTCTTCTATCCCGAGTCTGGTGATGTGTGCTCATGGGCCGCACTCGTCCACTTGCGCTCACATCTTGCATAGGCTCCTACGGTTGCACCCGCGAGGCATGCCAATTTCGCGATGCCCTGGCTGGTGTGTCCCCCTTCGAGGTATCAACGTTCCCTCACCATCCATATCTCAGAAAAGGAGATATTCAAGCGTTCCGATGTCCTCGTCGTCGGGGTCAGTTCCGACCCAGTAGAGAAGCAGAAAGCCTTTGTTGAAAAGCACAAGCTCCCCGTGAGTTTCTGAACGCGGAATCCTGGCAGGATGACCCTCATTGCCGCACAGTATCCCGTCTTAAGCGATGAGGACCAAGCTGCGCACAAGGCATACCAAGTTGGCAAGGGCATGTTGGGATTGACTGACGCTCGCACTACCTTTGTCATTGACCGCGAGGGGATCGTCAAGTGAGGAATACGTCCAGCCCGCTCACAACTCATTTTGAATCCATTCGCCAGGGGTGTATTGAGCGCCACTATGAATTTCAACGCCCACGTCAAGTTCGTCACCAAGGAGCTCGATAAAATGCAGAATCCCGGTGCGACAAATTCAGGAAGTGACGAGGAGAACACAACGTCCCCTGTGGAACCTTCCGAATCTGCGGAGAGGGAAGAGTTAGGTCGAGCTGCACAAGCGGTCGGCGCTTGACGTTCGATGCGTGTACGAATACTTGTAAGTCTGGAAAGGGCGAGTGCCAATGCGAGGATTCTAGTTCCTCGCTGTTCTGTGTGTTGTAGCGAAGATGTGCTGGAAATCGGGCAGCGAGCTCATCCAACAAGTAGGGTACGAGGAGGTGTGCATTCCTACCCTGGAATACACAACATGCACGTGACCGCGTAGTTCGAATCGCAGCAACCAACACAAAGAAAATTCAGTTCGTTCTTTGCATTTCGCATTCTCGTCGTCGTCGTCGTCGTCGTCGTCAACGTCCACGACGTGTGTTTTGTGGTCGTACTGCTGTCCACGACTGCTTTGTGTCCTTTAATCCCTCGCTTTTATCTCGCTGTCCGCGCAAGTCAAGTTCAATGCTGCCTTCCACATTACCCCACACGATATCGCCAACAAATGGCGAGCATCGCATTTCACCACCCCACACGCCCCCCGCTACCGCTCTCGACGCGCCCAAGAACAGCCGCCAACCCTCTGCTTCTCCATCCGACGACTCCTCCATCATCGAGCTCTCGTTCGACTATGAGCTCGATTCCGCCGGTAACTACGTCCGCATATCAAAAGGCTCGTCTCGTTCCAACCAGTCCAGTCCGCCTACCCCTCACGAGATTCTGTTCGATGGCCCCTTTGCACATAAACCGTCATCATCGCCTCCCGGACCATCAGCTCATGTACCTTCGCACGTTTCTGTCAAGCCTCCATCACCCGTATCACTCAATTCCCCAGACCATCCTCCTCGCAACTCTCTCTCCCGCTCTGACAGCTATCCTCCACAACATACCGCCCCACCTGACCATCTTCAGCACCGTCACCAGTCCACAGCCCCTGCATCCTCAGCGCGATCGTTCCAGCGTGTTACATCAGGTCCAGCCGCACTCACACCAGCTGCCCAGTCAGCCCTTCGAGCACCCGCCTCTAATGGCCTCCGTGGAACAGGCCGTAAACTCGGCCGCCCACAGCGCATACCTCTCGATGATCATCGAGAGCCACAACAAGCTGATGAACGCGATGATTACATACTTCGTGCACGTGCGGAGTGGGACATGCATGCTCAAGAGGAAAAGGAGAATATCATTGCATTCTCGGATGGTCCCGACGTTGTGCCATCTGATGGCGGAGCAGCAATGCGGACATCCCCCAGACTGGGTAGTCGATCTGCGTCGTTAACCCAAGTCGACGGGCGCGCGATTTCTGGGCTACCAACGCGCGCCTACAATTCTTCTTTGTCAGGTTCTAGTACCTTGTCGCGCCCACCACTGCAACCTGGCCGGCAGATTATGCCCGGACCTAACCGGGCGGGTCGGGTTTTGATGGGGGCGAAATATGGAGTCGGAACCGGTGGATTTGATAAAATCAACGAATATGAAGGAAGCGAGAACGAGGCTGCCTTTGACTACGCGGGTGAGGAAACTGATACGGGTTTGTGTCCATGGCTTAAAATGAAGGTGTGACATACTAAATATATCTGTTCATAGGCGGCGAGGAGCCACAACCCGTAAATGGCTTGCTTCGACATCGGCACTACGCGCCCCCAGTCACACAAACGAGTAACGCGCGTCCACGGCGATCCGCAAGCCTGAGCGATGCCTCTGGCGGTATGTTCCGGGTCGGTCATTCCTTAACCACTGTAACTCTAACCCACCTCCAGCTGAAGAGCGACATTCCCCCAGGGCCCAATCAGCTGTGCCTATCACTCAGAATCAATATTCTTCGAGACCGGGATCAAGCCTAGGCATCAATTCTGCACGTGTACGGCGTGCGCCCACTGAACAAGAAGGTTCGGCTAGCTGGCCGTCGTGCACGAGTAGACTAACAAGTTACTTGATGCGCAGAATACGGTGCCGAGTACGCTCGAAGGCAGATGGCGGACGTTGTACCGGATGCTCTCGCCCAGTCGCCTCGTCAGTCGCCCTCCCCGACGCACATGTCACAAGTACACCTTCGCTCGCAGGTTCAGACTCACAGTCGACGCGACTCTGACACCGTCCGCACGCTCGGCCTTGACCCACCCTCTGCTGGATCTCCAACCGCCGTCGAACACCTACCTGTTCGCTTGTCGCCTAAAGGCAGGGCTCTATTGTCGTTGCAGCAGCAACCACTTTCTACCGTCCAGCTACAGCCGTCACAGCCTCCATTACAAACGCAGGGGCAAGCATATCACCGACGCAGTCCAACTGCTCCTGAACCTCCAACGACCAGCGGCTCATTGGCCCCTCCGCCGGGCACGGGTGTTCAGAAGAATGGCAAGACTTGGGCCGCTGGTGAAGAGCCTGTGGAGAGTGAGTCGGAGGCAAAAGCCACACAACGGGAACGGGTGAGACCGGCACCGCTGCCGCCACACGCGCCTACTGCCACTGTCGCCGCTCCGGTACGGAACCACAACATTGTGGTAAACAAGAAAGTTTATGCACGTCTCGACCTCATCGGTAAAGGCGGCTCTTCTCGAGTATACCGCGTGATGAATGCAGCAAACGAGATTTACGCCATCAAGCGCGTCTCCCTCGATAAAGCCGATGCAGAGACAATCAGTGGGTATATGAATGAAATTGGGTTGCTCAAGCGACTGGAAAGAAACAACCGTATCATCCAGTTGTTTGACTCGGAGGTCAAAGCTGGGCCAGGCGGTGGCAAGGGTCATCTTATGTTGGTGATGGAATGTGGGGAAGTCGATCTGGCGAAATTGTTGCAGGAGCAACAAAAGGAGTCGCTGAACATGGTGTGGATTTCGTATTACTGGCAACAGGTACGTTTTTGCCTGCCTTCTTTGACGGCTGATCGAGACGAAGGTCGGAACATAGATGCTGCAAGCGGTACATGTCATACACGAGGAGAAGATCGTGCACTCGGATTTGAAGCCAGCCAACTTCGTGCTTGTGCGAGGGCAATTGAAGTTGATCGACTTTGGCATTGCCAATGCCATCGCGAACGATACGACCAACATCCAGCGAGATCATCAGGTACTGAGTTTACAACAGGATGTTGATATGCCTCGCTGAGAACCATTTAGATTGGGACGGTCAACTACATGTCTCCGGAAGCCATTGAATTACCAGAGGGCATGCGGCGGCTGAAAGTTGGCAGACCTAGCGACGTTTGGTCCCTTGGTTGCATCCTGTACCAAATGGTGTACGGCCAACCGCCTTTCCAGCATCTATCGGTCTATCAGAAAATGAAAGCTATCCCGGACCTCGCCCATGTCATTGACTTCCCGGAGTTCAGCGTTCCTAGCGTGGTGAATAAGAATGGAGAGCGCAAGAAACTCGAGCACTTGAAACGGCCTGTGAGGGCGGATGTGATTCGCGGGATGCGGAGCTGTTTGGCGAGGCATCCCAAGGAAAGAGCGACCATACCCGAACTTGTGGAGCAGGAATGGTTGACCATGCGAGAACGTGAGTACATGATTGGTTTGAAGACCACATGTTTTACTGATGTTCTTGACAGCCGAAGTACCTCCCGCGAAGGCATTGCTGGCGAGCGACGAGACCATTATAAATCCCTACTACATGAAACAATTGCTGGAGTACGGTATCAAGCTTGGACAACAAGCACAAGCCGGTGACATTGACCCAGCACACCTGGCGAAGGAGGCCGAGGTCGGTACTCTGTCGCATACTTGCACCAAGGGCGGTCTCAGATGCCTACTGCTTTTTCTGACAGCGGCTGGTCGCAGAGCTGAAGGCGCTCGAGTCATGATGAAAGGATCCCCATTCAATCTGCAAGCAATGTATTCGACAGCGCGGCCAAACGCAACCATTCGAACATGTGCACCACCCAGCATTTTCACACCATGTATGTACCGTACGCGCGCTCTGTCTACGCATGTACTCCTCCCCCATCTCTGACATTCGGTCGTAATCGCATGCATGTCGCTGTCTTTGAGTGCGCCTTGTAGATAGCTGTGGTGTGCAGAACATGTTCCCAGGAGGCGTCACTTTGCTCGACGTCCAAGTCATGGCGCACTTGTCTGCGGATGTCTACCTCACAAACACTTTTATGCAGTCGGGGAACGTGAGCCCGTCGACACCGAAGCTGCAGCTGCAGCTCTCCATCCCCATTCCCTCCAGGGATTCAGCATACTACTATTCCGATGGAAACACCGTGCTGCTCGTCGAAAACACACTGTTCAAGGTCACTCCTCCCCCCCCCTCCTTGTGCCAGCCTCATCCCAACCATGCTCGACACAGGTGCACCGCTCGGCCTTGACAAAGGAGAAGTCGACCTTCGAGAGCATGTTCTCCTTGGACTCGGACCTGCGCTCCAGCACCTCTGGCAACGCAAGCGTCGCCATTGGACCCGAGGGCGAGAGCGACGACAACCCGATCAGGCTCCAGGGCGACACTGCAGACGAGTTTCGATCCCTGCTGTGGGCTTTATACGCCCTGTGCGTACATGTCCTCCACTGCGTTCTCCCCCTCTCATGACTCACGCCACAGTCCCCACGAACTCGAGGGCGCCATGACAGCCAAGGCAATCAGTCTCAAGTTGTTCAACCTTGCGCGCATCACCCACAAATATGAGTTCCGCGCCATCGAGAGCTGGGCCCTCGACAAACTCAAAGCGATCTACATGCGTCCCATGCATTCTCACGTCGACGATGCAGAAGGGCCGAATCTCGTGCAACTCACCGAGCTCGCATCCCTTTGCGAACAGCGGGATCTCCTGGAGGCTGCGACAGTCCGGTGGAAGCGCCTCATCGCTTCAGGAAAGGACGTCGCTCTGGCAATCGGAATGGCAGAGCGACTCAATCTGCGCTCGCTCCTTGGGCTGGCATATCATGCTATGCTACTGCAGGGACGCGAGGTCTGGGATGCGGACGCCCAGCTGACCCGCACGCATCGCATACGCTTGCTGTCTGGGCACTATGCCCTCGGCCGTGTCTGCGAGCGTCTCCCAACCGAGCCCCCCATACTGCAGCACCACCCACGTTGTACCGGCGGTGCGCAAGTGCGGTGCAATCAGGCATGGGCGGGACTCTGGCGGTCGACGTTGGATATGGGAAAGCACGGGCTGCCATTGCAGTACGCGGACGTGATCGGAAGGATGATGCTCGCAGAAAGCGTCCTGAAGGCGTTCATAGAGCGCGAAATTCCGATCCATGGTTTGCTAGACGCGATGCCGTGGTGCAAAGAAAGTGCCTTGGTGGCGACGTCTGGAAAGCTGAAGGAAATGCAAGAGTCCTTGGCTGACTATTTCACGGACGTGGCCTGACTGATGTACGCTGCTCGTTGTCGACCCTGTATCGTATGCATTCCATTCTGTAATCCACGGATCGTTCTCACTGCTCGAGCATCGTGATCCTCTCCATCCAACTCGTCCTGCAAGATGCCCCTGTCCACGCCCACCCCCCTCTGACGCGACTGTCCATCTGAACGAATAGTCCACGACGAACAGCGTCGCCGTCGCCTCGCTGCTATACCCCCGATTCCAGAATTCCGGGCAAAAGACAGATGCCGTACGTTTCCATCGCGATTTCTTGCGTTCGAGGACGTGGACGACGACCTGGCCCACGAACTCGCCTGTCTCCCGGCGTCCGATGATGGCGCCGAACTGTCCATATGCGCGCGGAAGTAGCTCGCTGGTCGTCACCCTGGATTGCACGAGCGGTGGTCATGGCTGGACAAATTCCACATCGCGCTGTCAGGAGTAGGCTACTGGCTACGACCGCGGTTGTGCGTGGTCGGTATGACAAACAGGGTATACTATATACCTCACTCTTCAACATCTTTGCCCTCGTCCTCGACGGTCTTCTCAACGACTCCGCTGG
>JBBPOI010000233.1:0-19770 GCA_038091355.1 Phylloboletellus chloephorus | reverse complement strand
CCCGCCCGCCCCCCCCCCCCCCCCCCCCCCCCCCCCCCCCACGGGGCATGACGCGACTCGACCTTGTTGTGCGTATGTGGCTGCATCTCTGCTCAGTCTTTGACAATCGGGCAATCAGGCCCAGCTCCGGAATCCAAGAAAGAACAAGTAAAAAAAAAAGAACGCGAACTCTAGGGAATATATACATGTAGGATAACGAGGTCCATGAGTACATACATGCCCGATTAACTCCCGCCATGTCCTTCGCTCCCCCTCGCAGGCTAGTCATGTCCGCACTTTCCCTCCTCCCAGCCCCACGCCCTCCCTCACGACTCACCGACCCCCTGGGCCTCCGCGACGTCGTGGTCACCACCACCACCACCACCACCAAACCCACCGTCATGTCTACCTAGAGCACCACCCTCGCCTGACGGGTCACGCCCTCCCGGAGCATCGCTCCCTTGGACGCCCTCGACGACGACGTCCTCAGCGCCGTGTCCGCCGTGCGCCGCATCCCCTTCCCCGCGCAACCTATCCAGAACGCGGGTATTCTGATACCCCGACACACGCCGTCTGAAGAACCTTACCGGCAACCGCACAAAAAAAAAAAGAAGAAAAATCCACGTCAACGCCATGCCACATACGCACGCACGAACGACTCACTCGTACGCCTTGACGGACAGATAGATCGGCGTGAACACGACGACGGCGACCGTCGCCAGCACCGACACGCCCAGCAGCGCCGGGAGGATGGTCACCACCGCGACCGCCCTGTCGCGCAGCAGCGTCGCGAGGCGGTCCCAGTGCTGCACGTGCGGCAGCACGGCGTCCCCGATCGACATGAGTCCTTCTTCCGACAGCTCCTCGTCGACGGCCTTGATCATCTTGTCCAGCATGTCGATCACGTCCGCTAAAAACGAGGGGGACGTCAACGGAACGAGCTCAGTCATCATCCCG
Source organism: Phylloboletellus chloephorus (assembly GCA_038091355.1). Classification (NCBI taxonomy): domain Eukaryota; kingdom Fungi; phylum Basidiomycota; class Agaricomycetes; order Boletales; family Boletaceae; genus Phylloboletellus; species Phylloboletellus chloephorus. The sequence continues at coordinate 18,834 of JBBPOI010000233.1, read as the reverse complement.
ATGCCCGGTGCACGCGAGAGACGAAGTCAAATTGAGATTGGCGCACTTCGGTTAGGGGTCCTGACGCGCCACGCGGACGTGTCTGTCTCGTCGACGAGCGTTCCGGATAGATACAGATGTTTCAAACTGCCGTATTGCATCGTCTCGCGCATGCAGTCGCGCAGCGTCTCTGGAATATTCATCATGGTCAGTCCCGACGTGTCGACGTTGAATACTTGCTGTTCTGCGCTAGAATGCGCAGTGCGCACGAGGGTCCCATCATCCACGAAGGCGGCTTGGGCGGTAAATCCGATGAAGCGGGCGAGCGAGGTGGTGCAGACCGGGTTGTTGCTGCAACTGCTTGCGTGTCGGGCTCGTTAGGCAAAGATGGGCTTGCTGGGGGCGGTATTGGCAAGTAGCCCTCCGGCAGAAGTAGCTCGATGATTTCGTATATCCGCGGACCGATAGCCGCCACGCCGTGTTCTATCGTCAACAGTCAAGGAAGACATCTCGGGATTACGTAGGCGGCGACGCGTACCCGTCTGAGCCAACGCGGAGAGGATCGTCACTCCCGCCTTCTGAGTCTTCCATTCTTCACTACTTAGATGACCCAAACTTTCCTCGACGAGTTCGCGAGTCCAGGGACCGTCCTCGTCTAAGGTGCTTCAGTACGATAAACCAATATCTTCATCGCAAGACATACCAAAGGACCGGAAGATGTCCAGCCAGATCAGGCTTGTCCTGATTTCCTTCGGTCTGCCCGCTCCAAGCTTCATTTTCAGGACTTCAGTGATGTTATAGTCCTTGATCTTTTCCCTCAGATCGGCTGACCCAGATGAATCAGCATACAGAGGCGATCGTAAGGAATGGCTGAGAAAGCTACCGTGTTGCATAAAGTCACCGAAAATCTGGAATCCTTCGACTTGGCCGACCGCGTCATCGAAGTAGTCCAGCCGTAGCATGCCCACGATATGATTGGGGAGGAGCGCATTGTCCTTGATGGACTCCTTCATGTCGCCTAGTGTAACCCTGAGCCTCGCGGATTTCCCCGTGCGCGCTACTCGACTCACCGTATTTCAAGCATGTAGCCAACGCATACGCGGCGAGAAGAGAAGTGTCTTTACGCTGCAGCTGATTGATGAAGACGTCCAAGGCGTTGATCTGGCAGAGGTATGTGCGTATGATCCCGGCTGCCAGCGATGAACATTGAGCTCAGATGTTAGATTTGTGAAGTTTGGGCTCACTCTCGCTTAGCTTCAGGAGAGTCATGGTCGCCGCGGTACGCTCCCGAGCATTGCCCTTCTGAACAGCCTTTTTCAGTTCTCCAATGAGCTTTTTCTGTGGTTCACTGAGTTCCGTAGCATCTAACACAAACGACTTGAATCACATCAGAAACGCCTTGATTGATGTCACTCACCGAGTCCGAAAAGGCGACGCAATATCTGGTGTCCAGGATCCCCGTTGTTATCATTAGAAGGTTCGCGGTTGTCAGGATTCAAGCGGACCAAGGCGCTAGCGAGATTGGCTCGAAAGTTTGCATCGCGAATATTCAGTTGGTCTGAAGCCTTGATCAACAGGAGAAAGCGCACGTTCAGGAACGCGCGGCACACCTTGTTCGTTCGGATTATATAAGGCCAGTAATGCCTCAACAGCGAGTAGACCAACTTGTCGGTCATTTTCTCTCGCCAGCTCCCGGAGCCTGGGCTTCACTACGGAACACACAGATCTCGCTACCGCCGTGCGTCATCATCGATCCACTATAACCTGCCAACCAAAAGCAGAGCACTTACCTTCCGGAATTCGCGCCAGGGTCAACACCACGCGCAGTGCCGCAGCCAGATGGTGCGAGTCTGAAAGAATAACGCGTATCAACGTAATCCCAAACGTAATAAAAGGTGGTCCTTACCATCTACCTCCAGTATCCGGGAAAGTCTGGGCCTATTGAAATTGGGGTAATTGGCCCCGAGCTTCTCGACGAGAGTTAGCCGCCTGTCTTCTATACGACGATGAGTGAGTTACAAGATGTTGGACCACTGACGCACCGCACTCCAAGAGGCAGTTCAAGCCGTCCATTGCTTGTGCAAAGTTCCCTCCCGGTGCCCTAACGATCGCATCCAGTAGAATCACGAGAGTCTCCACGACTTCTTCGGTGAGAATTCGCTCTCGCAAGATCTGGTGTTTCGTCAGAGGTCTCAAAAGAGCAACCACTCTAGGACCATCTCGATGCTTGTGTGCAGCCAGGATAGCACTAAGGCACTTCTTCGCATCATCGAATATTGCTTGCGGAAGTTCAACGTGAGGCGAGGGATTGGACGGGTTGGCCTCTGTGTCACAGGCTGTAATGAACGAAAATTGTTTGCGATACTGTGTACGTACTTGAGATAGAAAACTCACAAGCTTCGTAATAGGCGACGATTGTGACAAGCCTGACCAGCGGTGGGCAATTGCGATTCTCGATGAGGCTCATGAACTTGTCTTGCCAATTAGGCACGTTCCTGACGCACTGTTTCCCTTCTCCTGAAGGTCGCGACGGCGTGAGTACCAAGCAGGATCGACGGCTGAAGACAACAACTTACTGAATCGCAGCATGAACAACAGCCTGTCAAGATATATCGGCGCGACCCCTTGCTGACCACCTAAGTAGGCAATCAGCTCTTGCGCAGCTGTATCGTCGAATAGCCCTGTCTCCCAAATTTCATTGTCCAGTTGGGTATCTCCAAAACTCGCATGTATGATCGGTATGTCGAAACCCTCTCCAAGCGTCGCTCGAGGGTTATATGCGTTCGCAAACAGAATGGAAGCATGGACCTTTTGGCCGGGTATGATGCGACGGGGTTGCAAGCGATGCCAGCTGACAAGTGCATTGAGGAATACGCGCAGCTAGGGCACAACAAGTCTCACCGTCGAGCATCGTCACCAGCACCACTGAAAGATACTTGATGCTTGATGGGGAGGTATTCGATGGCCCGCCATCCACGACTCATCGAATTACTGACACCGAAATCAAGATCATCTGGCACCCAAACTATGTCTGTCGGCTTCAATACTAGACCATTTGCAGTCGCTTGTCGACGCATCCATAGAAGCGAGACGTTCCCGGCCTGATGAGACTTGCCAGGTCTGTTCTTCCCACCCCTGTACGACGTGCGTCACTATCACACAACTGTGGAATGCGAAAGGTTACCCACACGTCTGAGTGGCTGCCGGCAAACCAGACTTCCTTGATCTCAGTGGTCTTGATCTTCTTGGTCCCCGAGTGATCAGTGCCGCTCTCGGTAGACTGCCTCCGTTCAGTGGCGGGAGTCTGGGCGTGTTCGACGTCAATAGGAACAATGTACTTGGACTTGTCGTCGTCGGTTTTGGAATTCATTTCGTGAAAATACTCTGGCATGAACTTGACCCGAAGCTCATCGAGGGCAAGCGCGTGTCGAAAATGGCAAGCATGTGCCGCGGAAGAAGAGGTCGAAAGGAAGACATCGCCTCTTACGAGTCCCACGGAGGACACAGTATCCCTGACCAAGGTCAGCTTCACCGACTGAGTGAGCAATGAAAGAGCCCAAATTACCATACTCCGACGAAGTGTATTCTGAGGTCCTTCCATGAGAACGTGTTCTTGAATTCCCTCGCAATCTGCCTGGTCTTGGGCTTCCCTGAGCGAATCGACACATAGTGATCGTAAGCCCTGTCGTAACCCGTCCGTCAAGCTCACGCAAGATATACGAGAGTTACTGACGTTCCAATTTGTTTCTCCGTTGGCGTCCTTATCAAGCCAACCTACCACACGCCTTCAGTGATATGATGTAAGAGACTCACTCGTGTTTTACCTCGTGTATCATCCCCGCAAGGACGCGCACTTGATATGCACCTCGAGAGAAACCTACGATACAACCATCAGCTTTGTAGACCACGACGAGAAACTCGACCTACCGAAGAGGTATATCTGGTCCCCTTCCTGATACATCCGTGCAAGCCAGCCATACGCATCCTTGACAATCTCCTCCATATTCCTGCGATGAAGGATGTCATTGAGTTGAAAAGTGGAGAAATGTATACGAACCAAGCGATGGCCATGTCGAATTTGTCCGAAACCGCCCTCTCCATGCGGTCAAAGACGTGCAAGGATTTCGGACGCGTGCCGATTCCACTGGAATAATATGCGTATTGTTCTGGGTGGGACGCCTCCAGATCGATCTTGGCGAACAGTTTCACCACATTGGTATTCTGGCCGTAGCTGTTAGCTGAGAAGAACAGAACAGAGGAGTCCGAACAATTACATTCCGACCGAATTGGTTAGAAGTGCCGTCGATACATACGACGAGGTTCCTCGAGTTCTCCTTCTGCCTGGCGTTGCATTGGGTGCATCTTGACGATGAAGACGGGGAAGATGACTTGGTCGTCGTTGACACAGGCGCATGCTCGTAGTTAGACGGGGTTGGGCTCGCAGTGGCCATTAGGGAGTCGGGGTGGTGTATCGAGCCCTAAAGCCCGCAGGGGCAGTCTTTTGAATCAGACACAGCAGGTATGTGGTTCAGAAAGGGGTAGCCACGGGGGGGATTATCACAGCGATCCACCTTGTGGCAGGAATATAGAGCAACGAGCCAACCATGTGAATTAGGCTAATGAGGCCCACTGTCCCTGCGAGTAGACGGTCGGCATCTGCGATATGCAATTCATAGTCGCGTTATCCACGAGGTCTCTTCAGCGAACTCTTCATATAGTGAATGTACGTTCAGTAATCCCACTCGCCTGGCAGTGAACGGACGTCTCTGAAAATCGGCAGAACAGGGCCTTTGCTGCTAACTGTTAGTTGGGTCGGTTTGCGATCATCTACACTGGAAAGTGTGGCACGCGCAGGCCCGTACTGGGATGGAGAGTCATGGTTCATCTCGCGGCCTCATGGCTGCCTTGTCATGGGCCGAGAACACGCGGACTGGATACTCTTTGGATATAATATCAACCAATCGAACAGCGGCGAACTAAATGCAAGATGATTGAATCTCGGACTTGAGTCTTGAACGAGTAACTGGACTGTGCACGCACTTTCAATTGGGCTAGAGTTGAAGGCTGGTCAGTGGTCAGTACGTGATAATGGTGAGGAAAACGGCTCGTATGCCAGCCTCATGCAAAAGTCTGCTTTTACTAGTGTCAGGATATTCGCTTTCAAGTTGGTCCTGAGCGTCCTTCGAACGCCCAATCCTGTAATCGTCGCCATACGCATGCCACACCGTGACTGAATCTGCGAGGAAGGGAAGCCCACCACCGACTCGCCCTAGCGGCGAGGCCTGCCAGCCGTGGGTCCTCCTTTTGGCTTCTGGGAGAGTCAGCTCTCCTAAACGATACATTTACACTAAAGGAAAATAATTTGACACGCTGCTTCGACAACCTGCTACAACCTGGCGGCCTGAAGGCCGATCAAACGAGTTTCAAGTTACAGATTGGAACTGGCACTATGATGCCCTGGTCGGGCACGTACTTGGCTCATGTTACAACTGATACCATCCGAGTCGGCTCCGATGGCTTGGAAGCATGGTCATAATTATTGCCATGCGATAGAGGACTGCCAGTGGACTGGCACATCGCCCCGGTGTGATTTCTCTCTCAAGGCTAGTTCTCCTTGCCGGAACGCTCACGAATACCCAGAGAGAGCCCAAACCCAGAATTCAGAGGCATAACGCTTCCAACAAGTACTTCTTCCCCACCGAATGGTTTTCCCGTACAGCTACCATTGCACCCTATCGCTCATTCTCACCCATTCGCCGTATATTGACGAGCGTGCGTCCGAGAAAAGGCCCTCCGGCCAAACGCAGTACAACCCTTCAATCCTGGCCAGTAATGGTATCTTCCTCTCCTTCTTCTCCACCCTGAGCAGCCTCAACTTCGTGGCCACCCTCGTCTGCATCCTGTTGCACCCTCGCCTTCATTTCCACCCCGATCCTCCTTACCTTCATTTCCACCCCGATCCCCCTCGCTGTCATGCCCACGCAGTGCAGGAGTTCTGATAGCATGTTATAAGCCGTCTGAAGAACCAACAATTGACAGCAATTCAGTGACCTCAACAACGTCTCATTGTCCACTCACTCATACGTTGACGGACAGGTATATCGGAGTGATCATGACAGCGACAATAATGACGGCCGGGAGCACCAAAGGCAGTCCCGTCACCACCGCGATCGCTCTGTCGCGGAGCAGCGTAGCGAGGCGGTCCCAGTGCTGGATGCAGCACATGAGTCCTTCCTCGACAGTTCTTCGTCGACAGCTTTAATCATCTTGTCAACATATCAATCACGTCAGCTTAGGGTAGTTTTTTTTTTCAGTATCTTTCCCCATCGCACAGAAACTCGAGAGCAGCCAACCTCGGTTTGGTGTCTTGACCCACTATACTGACGTGTCTGCCTCGTCGACAAGGTTCCCCGATAAATGCAGATCTTTCGAGCTCCCATATTGCAACGTGTCACGCGTATGCTCCCGTAGTATTTCTGAATCAACGTATTTGACGTTAGCTCTGCCTCTCCGAACGGTGACGCGGAATACTCGTTATTCCGAGCCAAAATGCGACGCGCATGCGGGTCTAAACATCGACGCAAGCGGCTTGGAAGGTGAATCTGGTGACGTGGTCTGTGTGCGAGTTGATGGAAGTCTTTCTCCTTCTGCTGTCTGACTGGGAAAGGCAGAAGTTCCTGGAGTTGTGCCAAGTCTGGTTCGAGGGTATTGGCAAATAGCCATGCGGCAAGAGCATCTCAACTATCTCGGATAGGCGTTCCTTAATGGTCGCCGCACCATGGTCTAGAGATAGAGACAAGGTTGAGAATTCATTCCGGAACTTTGGGAGAGCATCCGTACCAGTCCGAGCCAATGCGGAGAGTCACTCCCGACTTCTGAGTCTTCCATTCCGCATTGCTTAGATGACCCAAGCTTTTCTCGGCGAGTTCGCGAGTCCAATGTCCATCCTGGTCTAAGGATGCTTCAGTACGATAAACCAATATCTTCATCGCAAGACATACCAAAGGACCTGAACATGTCCAAGCAGATCAGGCAGATCCTGATCTCCTTCGGTCTGCCCGCTCCAAGCTTCGTTTTAAGAATGCTTCGTTTTAAGAATCGATCGTCCAGTCTTAGTATTTCGGAAGGTCATCGCTGTCCTCGACAGACTCCTTCATGTCGTCTAGCGTAACCCTCACCCTTGCATAATCCCCAGGCGCGGTATGGAAACTCACTGCACTTCAGGCACGTAGCCAAAGCATACGAGGCAAGCAGTGCGGTTCTTCTACGTTGCAGCTGAAAAGCGAAGACGTTCAAGACGTTGATTTCACGGAGATATGCACGTGTGCCGGGGGCTAACCAACAGTGAGCTCAGGTCACAATCTTGCGGAACAGACCATACTGTCGCATAGCTTCAATAGAGTCATGGCAGCAGCCGTGCGTTCGCGTGCTTTGCCCTTGCCAATAGCCTCCTTGAGTTCTCCAATAAGCTTTCTCTGTGGTGCACTGAGTTCCTGAGCATCTGATACAAGGATCTAAGTCGAAGTAGGACAGAAACATTTCATTTGACGTCACTCACCGAGGCCGAAAAGATCTCATAACCAACATGCTCGGTACTATTTGAAGTAGCACGGTCGTTGTGTGGGTTCAAACGAACCAATGTACTGGCAAGATTGCCTCGGAAGTTCGGGTTGCGGAGACCAAGATTAAGATGCTCTGCGCCTTCGTTAAATTGATGGAAACAGACATCTTGCCACCTTCTTCGTTGGGATCGTATAATGTTAGTAATGCTTCAATGGCGAGCATGCCAACAAGGTCCTCACACACCCCCGCCAGAGACGGGAGCCTAGTCTTCAAGGATGCGCATACAGTTCTCGATTTTCACCTCCCATTATCATTGGTACATGATGACAACTCACCCTCTTGAGTTCGAGAAATGGTTATCACGACCCGAAGACATGCAGTCAGATGGTGAGGGTCTGGAAGCACAACGTATTAAATGATCCGCAACAAGAATAGCAGTATCATTCATGTCCAGCATCCGTGTAAGCCTCGTCCTAGGAGGATTGGAACCGAGGTGTCCGGATGAGAGTTCCCTGTAACTCCTCTGTGGATACATGAGCACGCATACAAGATGAGAGCAAACACGGACGCAGCACACTTCACGAGGCAGTTCAAGCCATCCATCGCCTGTGCAAAGGTCTCTCCTGCGTTACTGATAATCTGGTCCATCCATGAAGATTTGGAGTATGTCTTCGGTCAAAATCTGCTGGCGGAGGACCTGGTGCCTTGACAAAGGGCGGAGAAGAGCAACTACTCTCGGACAATCTCAATGCTTGCGCGCGACCAGTTTACCTCTGAGACATGCCTTTGCGTCAGCGAATACCTCTTGGCGCAATTGGATCGTCTGGGCGGTAATACCCGGCATGCTGGATTCCTCGTCATATGCTGCGAAGAGATGCAATTTGAAAACCTACCACGTACTTTGAAAAGCAAACTCACTAGCTTCGTAATAAGCAACAATCGTGACAAGCCTCACGAGGCCACTGCCACTGTCAATGAGGCTCTCGAATCTTTCCTGCCAACCAGACACCTGCCGAGCATATTCCCTTCCCTCTTCTGAAGGCCGAAACTATGTGAGTTTCAAGTACGAGAGATAAGAGAACTCACTGAAACGCAGCATGAACAACAACCTGTCAAGTTATATCGGTGCGACGCCTTGCTGACCGCCCAAGTAGGCAACCAGCTCCTTCGCTGCTGTATCATCAAAAAGTCTTGTCTCCCAAATTTCGTCGCCCATTTCCGTACCAGCTGAATTTTCCCGAGTGATAGGTATGTCGAAACCCTCTCCCGGGGTCGCTCGAGGCTTATACACGTTCGCAAACAGAACGGGGGCGTGCACCTTCTGACCGGGTATGATACGACGGGGTTGCAAACGATGCCAGCTATCAAGGGCGATCAGGTACATGGAACAGTAGCGCACGACGAATCTTACCGTCGAAGATCATCACCAGCACCACTGAATGAGACCTCGTCCTTGATGGAGAGGTATTTGATAATTCTCCACACGTGGGTCATTGAATTGCCGGGTACCAAAAATCGAGATCATCTGGCACCAAACCAAATCTGTCGGCTTCAGGATCAGTCCACTCGCAGCTGCTTCTCGACGCATCCACAGTAGCTAGGGATTCCCGGCTTGATAGGACTTTCCGGGGTGCCACCCCTGCACATCAAGAATGTCAGCGACACAAATTTTGGCTGCCAACGTTTACGCACACGTCTGAATGACTACCGGCGAACCAGACTTCTTTGATCTCGGAGATCTTTGTTTTCTTGCTGCTCTCAGTCTCATGGTGGACAGACATGTTGCCATTGTCATCAGCCGTTTAAGAGTTCATTCCGTGAAAGTACCATGAACTTGACCCTACGCTCGTCAAGAGCGAGGGCATGTCGAAAGCAGCAGGCATGTGCCGCTGACACGGAGGTGGAAAGGAAGACGTCCCCTCTCACGAGTCCAACGGAAGAAACCGTATCCCTTATCAAAATAAGTTCCTTGCTGTACACGGGACAAGTGAAAGAGCCCAAATTACCATACCCCGACGAAGTGTACTCTGAGGTCCTTCCATGAGAACGTGTTCTTGAATTCCAACCTACCACACGTCTTCAGTAATATGATGTAAGAGACTCATTCGTTCTTTACCTCGTGTATCACCCCCGCAAGGACGCGCACTTGATACGCACCTCGAGAGACACCTACGACACAATCTCCAGCTGTGTAGGCCACGATGACAAACTTGACTAACCGAAGAGGTATATCTGGTCCCCTTTTTTGATACATCCGTGCAAGCCAGCCATACGCACCATTGGACAATCTCCTCAACATTGCTGCGATGACGGATATCATTGAGTTGAAAAGTGCAGAAAAGCAATGAATTCGAACCAAGCGATCGCCATGTCGAATTTGTCGGAGACTGCTCTCTCAATACGATTAAAATATGTAATGTCTTCGGACGCATGCCAATTCCACTGGAATAATATGCGAACTGTCTAGACTGGTCTAGATCGACCGTGGCGAATAGCTTCACGACGTTCGTATTCTGAGCACAGTAGTGAGCAGAGAAGGCAGAACACAAAGGTCGTGGACCATCACGTTTTGGCCGAACTGGTTAGAGGTCTCGTCGATACAGACAACGAGGTTCCTCGAGTTGGGATTCTGCCGGGCGCTGCACTTAGTGCACCTAACTAACTAGGGGATAAAGACCCTGCAGATGGGCTGTCCATCGGGAGTGTCCGTGGCCGGAGGATCTGGGGTTTGCAGTAGGCATGAGAAGGGATGACATGGGAATGTGGAGAACTCGGACTCATGCAGCTAGCTTTGAATTAGGCATAAAGGAAGGCATTCGGTTCGGGGAGCGCTTCAGAACCGCTGCTAAGGGATGTTAGTTGTGTTTGAATCAATGTAATGATGGGCCAACCTTGTGGATGTAATGAGGTATAGAGGCAAGCGCCTGTATGACAGAATTTGGATCACACATTCACTACAGCCTAGTCGTGAAGCGAGGATGCACGAGCTAGTTGTCCCGCTCATCGCGGATGTAAGTTTTGTCCAACCCATGAGTGAGTTCAGAGAGATTTCATGGTCTGTCCTGCGCTACTCGTAAACTTCGATCAAACGGCCTCCTTTGATGGAGTTTGAATGCGTCGTCGTGTAGGACGCTGTTCAGATTGAGAAGGCCTGGTGGACCATAGCCTTGATTAACGATTTATGCAATGATAACCTAAGTCGAGCAGACATGAACATCAAGCGCTGAAACCAGAAGACGTCACGAGTAACGCACATTCGTCGCATTTTGGTTCAGAAGCTCGGGCTGAGCGATCATGGCGAGGAACACCCTGCGGATGGTGTTGGTTCAATCATTGCATTCGACGTACCGGTGCATGCATAGCGTTCCCAGTGTTGCACTTGTCTCAGACCGGAACGCCGTTCGAGCTAGCCAGTCTAAGAGCCAATGGCATATGCACGTACTAGTAGCGAAGTGAAAGACCTCCGATCAGATAACTAGTCAACTAGTACCTTTTTCAAGTAGTAGCTTCTAATACGGGCATCTTCCATCACCTTTATGCTGCTTCATGCATAGCACAAATGAGGAGCACGTACTTATCGGCCTCCTAGTCTCCCGCCCGCAATATTTGATGATATCCGGTTTCGTTAATCGAGTTAGCATGACACCTAGTAGTTCGGCTCTCACAGGAATAGCTACACAATTATCATTCGGCGCTGAATGCAGCTTCGAACTTGTCCCGTTCGACAGCAGCGTCATGGAAGACAGACAAGGGGAGTTGTTTCCTGCGGGTGCTGAATGGCTCAAAGTCTTCAGAAAGCACATCCATGACCACCATGAACTGGGGAAGATGCTGGCAATTTTGCAAAGTAATCGAGTAGTACTCCTGTGTTACTTGATCATCTCAGTGGCCGAGGACGTGTGGTCTAACACACCATCGCAGTGGTGCTGGACATAGGAGCGTACTCAACCAGGCGTCCCAGATGCTGTGCAATTTTTGAATTCATATTAGTGGCCAAATTCGGTAGCGCTCCTTTAGCAGTCTTAGTCTCCGACAGCGATGTCCTCGCTGTATCGTTCCGCCATCAGCGCGCGGATAGCTAAGTTGCCAAACTTGCCATCGTCGGATGCAGATGAAGAATTCGACGAGACAGAAGAAATCACAGATGCACTAGGCTCGCTGCCTTGTCCTGGCAGCATGGCCCCACCACCAACGTACGCGCCAGTCCCGACGATCCCACCGTATCTTGACTAACCTCTCTCTCACAGCGCAAGCATCTCCAAAATCCGCGCGACTAGACCTCCCAACCCGGAGTATGCGCCAATCCATCCGGACGCGTACGACCGATATTTCTCCCAGGCTCTCCAGGTCGACCTCCCCGCGCGCGGACTCGTCGTCCGTGCGTACCACACCCCTTTGCGAGGCCGCAGCGTCATGATCATGCATCACGGCGCTGGGTACTCGGCGTTGAGCTTTGCGTGTCTCGCCCTGGAGCTGGATGGGTTGATCGGGAAGGACATGGGAGTGCTGGCGTTTGATGCGAGGAGGCACGGTTCGTATTCCGTTCGCCTTCGTGTTTACCTATGGGTTGACTTTGTGCGCCCATTCTATTGCAGGAAAGACCGTCCCGATGGCGGGCCAGTCGGATGAGGATCTATCGATGGATGTGCTGGTAGACGATTTGGTTGCACTCGTACAGACCGTGTTCAAGGATGTGCAGACAGCCCCTGTACTTATGGTGGGTCATTTTCATCCAATGCGTTTCCAGAATGAAATGTTCACGCATGATTGTGTTCGACAGCTCGTGGGACATAGTATGGGTGGCTCAGTCGTCGTTCGCGCCTGTCCAAAACTTCAAGACCTTAGATACGTCGTGTCCGGCGTCGCTGTCCTCGATGTGGTAGAAGGTAGATTGACTGTGATACATTTCGTCTGCTTTCGTTCATCGATACCCGGCCAGGCACCGCGATCGATGCGCTACCGCACATGCATGCGCTTTTGGATACCCGTCCGGAGGGCTTCCACAGTGAAGAAGGAGCTATCGAGTGGCAGTAAGTGTCCTTGAATAATGAACGCCTCGTCCCTGATCGCGCTAACCGCACACTCTTCGCCAGCCTGACCACCCGTGCGATCAGCAACCCCGACTCTGCGCGAGTCTCCGTGCCCTCGATCCTCGTCCCTCGAGAATCCACTCTCGTACCTGCCACGCGGGCGAACAAAGGGTATGCTTTCAGATGGCGCACGCCGCTCAAGTCGACGGCGCCGTATTGGCACTGTACGTCGTACGATCTGCTGTTTCGTGCCTCGACCTGAAACGCACGCGCCGGGGTGAAAAATAAAAACAAAAAAACAGCGTGGTTTTCGTCGCTGTCGACGCTCTTCCTGTCGCTACGCACGGGTCGGCTGTTGATACTGGCCGGGAGGGAACGCCTCGACACCACGCTCGAGATCGGGCATATGCAGGGCAAGTTTCAGCTCAAAGTGATGAACGGCGGCGGTGGGGCGTACGTGGGGCACCTCGTGCATGAGGTGAGTGAGCCACCTTGGCATGGATTGAGGGGAGGTCGCCTGAGACAGTGATGGTGCAGGACGACCCTGTGGGGCTGGCGGAGCATCTGAAGGAGTTTTGGGAGAGGAACCAAAGGATCGTGGTGAAGGGGAAGGTGATCAAGGGGATCGGGGAGGCGTGAGTAGATGTGACGAGCCGGGATGTACGATGGTGTATCTCGGATGCATAATTGCCCGCTATACGAGATTTGAGGCAAGCTCGACTATTAGTGGTCAGAAGGCCTGATGGCGTAGTTGGTTATCGCATCTGTCTAACACACAGAAGGTCTCCTGTTCGAGCCAGGGTCAGGTCAAATTTTTTTGTCCACTCGATGAGCAAGTACTTCATACTATGTATACATTTTATTCCCTCGAGGCAACGAATAGCAACGAAGCTAGCATTGTATATTTAAGCAGGGAGATAAGGGTACATATGACTCTACATTCTATGGTACACATAGCACGTCGGAACGAATGGCAGACCGACCATTCAAATCCAAACGAAAGAGGGCAAAGGAAAGAGGGTATGCAGACCGCGAACGATTCACAGTGCCCATCAGAACGCGGTCGTCGAGTCGACCTCGATGGTCGGTACGATCGACGCGATGAACTTGAGGAACACGACGAGATAAAAATCCACCCGCATGCCCTCCACCTCTTCTTCCTCGCCCGCACCGCCGCCGCTCTTGTCGTCCTTGTTCGACGACTTGCGCCCAAAACCCCACTTTTTCTTGCTCTCCTTCCCGTCCTTCTTGCGGGCGGCGAGCTGTTCCTCGACGACACCCGCGTTCATCCTCTCGATGACTTTTTTCATCACGCTCGCGTGCTTGCATGGGTGGACAGAGGCTGCCTGGAGGGTGGCGGAATGCGGGAACGCCTCGATGGTCACCGTCTTGAGAGCGTGGTCGGCCGAGACGTCCTGGAATATCTGAGACGGCGTTAGAGGGGTGCGGTTCTGCGACGCCAGACGTCAGCCAAGCTCCTTGCGAGGCAAGAGGAGAGGGGGACGACACACCTCATCGTAGCCGATCAGCCAGATCCGCGGGGTCTGGTAGTACTTGTCGTAGGTGATCATCACGTCATATGTTCGTACTTGCAGCAGATTCCCTTTCGCGACTTCGATCAGGCTGAGAAAAAGTCAGATCGCGGGGGAGGAGGAGTGCGTGGAAGTGGAAGTGGGACTTGCCTAGCGTCGAGGACCCCCGCTGAGGAAGAAGCGGCAGCGACCGCCTTGGGTGCGGCAGTGGCCTCGTCCTCGCCATCCTCGAGACCCTCCTCTTCCATATCGGGGATGTCGTCCAGATCAGGCGTTTCGCTGACCGTAGCACCCGTCGTAGAGATGATCGAGACGTTCCCCATCGCACTCGCGAGCTCGTGGTCCCCATCCAAATCAGGGATATCGTCGATCACGCCAGGATTCGCAGCCGAGTCGATGGTGGGCTTGCGGCCCGCGTGCGTCTCCACCCACTCGTCAGCCGCGCCGCCGGAGGAGTCGCCAAAGTTGAGCAGACGCTCGGCGTCCTCGTCCGCGTCGGTGTATGCGAGCGAGGTGGCTCGGCGCAGACAGGGCACGCCGTGGGTGACGAGGTATTGCTTGTCGGCGGGGAGGTAATCACGGGCTTTGGACGCGTCGCCTCGTTCCCTGAGCGCGCGTTCAGTTCGGCTCTATCGGGGCATTTTGGGCGCGGATCGGTGGAGGGCTTACCATGTCCAGACTGGGAACTTGTATGAGAGGAAATCGCCCGCGGCGACAAACTCCTCTGTTGCGATGTCAGGTTCGAGGGGCGGGAGTGCGGAGAGGAGGCGCACCTGGTGTTATCCGACCATGTTCCTTGAATTTGCTTTCCTTGAGCACCTGAAAGACGGTCAGCGAGGCGTAGATATGGAGATGCGAGGGTGCGTACGGGGCTGAGATAGTCGCGCACGGCCCAATATTGTTGCTGCGGAGAAGGTCAGTGGATTGGGCAAAAGTTTGAGCAGCCAACATGCCTGGATTGCGTGCATGTCGCGTGTGGAGAGGGTTGCAGCGGATGGGTCGAGTGCAAGGACAGGCGGGCACCAATCGATCTCTCCTAATCAGGCAACTTCCATGAGCCAGCAAGTCAGCCCAGTGGCACTCGTCGCATTGATCCCAGGTAGATATCCTAAGCGTCGGGTATCCCTATTCCCTACCACCCTCCTTTTTGTGCCTCCGCGTCTTCCTCTTTCCATCCTCTTGCATCGGCGCATCCTTGGCATCCTCTCTCCGGCGCTTTTTTCCGCTCAACGGCTTCGTCGAAGCGGTGGAGGCGACGGCATCTGTGCCAGACGTCTCCTGTTTGGAACTCTTTTTCTTGTTCGCTACGGCGCCATCCCCTTCCTCTGCCGCTCTGCTTTCTCTCTTCCGCTTCTTCGACTTTTTCTCCGAGTTGCCACTGTCCAGTGGTGTGCTCAAGGTCTCGGCGGCGGGCACGCTGGGCTCGTCGGATTGCTTTTCGTCTTTCCGCTTCTTCTCCTTCTTCCCCTCCTTTGATTCCTTCCTCTCCCTTCGTGGTTCTACCTTGGGAGTATCTGCACCGGGAGCCTCATCCTTCGACGTTTTCTTCTTCTTTTCTTTCGCGTCAACAGCCTTCTCCTGCTCGTCAGTCTCCAACTTGGAATCGCGTACAACAGCCGTCTCGTCCTCGGATTTTTTCTTTCTCTTCTTTTCCTTAGATCCCTTGCCTTCGGTCTCCGTGCTCGGGTCGTCCATAGAATGAGGTTCGCCTTTGGACTTTTTCTTTTTCTTCTTCGAGTCGTCGCTCTTTCCCTGCTTGTTGATCTCCATCTTCGACTTTTCTGCCGCAGGGGTTTGGTCGCCCCTTGACTCCTTCCTTTTCTTCTTCTCCTTCTCAGTGGCGCCGGAGGCCTTTTCGAGAGATGGCGGCAGCGCTAGAGACGCAGGGTCCACGATAGCCGACTCGTTACCCTGTCATCATCACGCATACTCAGTAAAACCACGACATCACACGTATATACGCGATTTACCCTGACGTCCCCGCTCACCTCTTTCGCCTTGGACAGCTTGTCCATGTGCTTTTTGGCTCTTTTGGAGGACGGTCGGCTTTCTTCCTTTTCCGCAGGCGCGGCGTCAGGTTTTGGGACGTCTGCGGTCGCGATTTTGATGTTGGAGGGGGAGTCGTCCGTGGGAGTTGTTACTGGCGACATCCGTTGGGGAGTACCGAGCGGCGTTCCGTTCGCACCCGTCGCCTCGTTACGACGTTGTCCCCCGCCCTGGTACCCACCACGGCCCTGGAACCCGTGCGCACTGCCATATCCATTCCCGTTCTGCCCAACCTAGTCGAATCGTCAACCATCCGCTCAACGAGCTACGAAGAAATAAAATAAAATAAAGCGCAAAGAAAAGCGAACGAACGGGAGGAGGCTGGTTCTTGGACCGGGGACCCTTGTACATGCTCTTCTGGTATTTCTCCGCCTCGGAGATACAGGACGTGTGGGATTTGTATTCGGCGGGGGCGTGGAAGGTGATGGAGCAGTCGATGCAATCGAAGCTGGCGTTGCAGCGACCCCGGTGTTGGTCGAGCTTGGGCTTCTTGACGACGTCACCACAGCCTGCGTGAGGAGGGTGACTCGGAGTTGGGGGGGCGAGGGTAGAGGGAGGGACTGACCGTGACATCTGGATGGGAACGTGGATGAGAGGGGATGTGTGAGGAGCGCGGATACGCGGGGAGCACGCACTGAAATGAAACCATTTGGGTTCGGATGATATCTACAAAGTACACCAGACCTCAAGGGCAACTTGACTCGAAAAATAAGCTGGGTCACGTGGTTTGACGCGAGTGGGCAAGCGTGGATGACCATCAAACAGCCCGGTTGCTCGAGAACTCTCCCGTGCTGAAAGGCGGATACTGACCCTCACGCTTTTCCCAGCACAGTTGCCAGTTGAACCAGCTATCTGGATGAGAAGCACATTTTCTGTTTAGTCTCTGTATCTGATTCTTCCAAGCTTGAAACATAGTGAAGAAAGAAGAATCCCCTGTACCAGAGTTAGGAGGATCATCCTTCAACTTCCTTGAAGTTTCAGACGCCTTTGACCTTGAGCGTTTTTACCTTTTTTGCTCCCCTGAAAGATCAGTAGACCCCAATGATTTGGATGATCTTAACCAGCTCATCCTCAGAGCTCAGTCACCATTTCGACAAGAGTTGATAGATCTCTTCATCCCACCTATAGAGGTTGAGCAGCAGCGTGCTCCCTCGCTCATTCGCATGCCCTCACCTCCTCCAAGACCTTGTTGGGTTCATACTGAAGAATCAACTCAGATTTCATCGCTTCACCCTTGTTCTTCTTTAACCTGTCCCCCTCGTTACGACCCTCTAAACTATAATGTCTCAAGAAGAGCTCAATGCCATCCTCATCGGCCTCAACGCTCATCTAGAGCAACTAGAGCATGAGAATGCTTCGTTGAGAGAGAGGGCAGCACATGCAGAAAGTCAGGCAGTAGAGGCGATGCAGATGGCAATGCAAGGGGTGGCTGGACCGCAAGAAGGAGGGTCTACAGAAGGAAGGAGGAAGGATAGGACAAAGATGTTTGCAGACCCAGGAATGTATAAAGGAGGAAGAGCAGAATTCAAAGAATGGTGGATAAAAATCCAGACCTGGGTAAATTTAGTCTTTGACAACAAGACAGACGAGAAGGTGGTATGCTTCGCAGTTCTCTCACAATTAGGAGGGCCTAGTGCGGGGAGGTTCGCACAGGTGAAGTTGAGAGAATATATCACAGAAAAAAAGGAGCCCAACTGGAGGGCATTAGCAAAGGAAATTGAAGGGCTGTTTTGCCCTCAATTAGAGCAAGACTGGGCGACAAAGCAAATTGTCCAGTTTAAACAAGGAACCCTGAGGATAGACGACTTTATTGTCAAATGGCAATCTCTTTTTGGTCAAGCTCGAATCAATGATTCACATGGGGTGTACCTCCTAGAAAACAACATGTTGTCAAAGATCTTGCAACAGTTGTTTTATCAAGGAAAAAGAAAGCTGACCATAGCAGAGACGCTGTATGAAATAAGGGAAATAGGAAAAGTGCAGGAAGCTTTTGCCCTTCATCATCCTCGCACCATGCCAACACCTTCCTCATCTGCTCGTACATTCCCTGGCCAAGGAGAGCCAATGAGTATTGGAGCTGCTCGTACCGCCCCCACACAAGGCAAGTGTTTTAACTGTGGGGGTCCTCACTTTGTGTGGGATTACACAGCTCCCAAGAAAAATTGTGTTAACTGCAGTTGGCTGGCTGGGAAACATAGATTTGGATGTCCCCAATATGGACAGACCCAGCAATCCGGGGGGACGAACCCTCCAGCACGAGCTGCTAGAGAGGTGGACAAACCAAACCCAGTTGACATAGTGCATGGAATGGGCTTTGAGGAAATGAAGAAGTATTTTTTCTCGTCTCATGACACAGAGATGAAGCAGCAGGGAAAAGAATATGGCCATTGAGTGGACTGGATACTCAATCGGCAGAAAATTCTTGGAACAATTCATTTTCTCCCTTAACCAATGATGTCGCTATAGGTAGTGACACTCCTTGTATAAATGAAGAGGCATCTTATGAAAATGAGCGTGGCTGGCAAGAATCAGTGCTTAATTCCTCTTACAAAAAAAAAAAAAAATCCTCTCTTTCCTCGTCCCAAGAGAAAGAAATCCCAGAACGGATTGCAATCTGAAATCTTAAATTAAAAAAGGAAATCAAGATGGAGATAGCTGTGGCTCCCATTACCCAAAAGAAAAAT
>JBBPOI010000232.1:352-19798 GCA_038091355.1 Phylloboletellus chloephorus | reverse complement strand
GCTATTACATAAGCATGTCACGTGACCTAACACGTGTTTTTAATCTCCGCTTTATTAAATACATGAGGCGTACACGCCTTCTTAATTACCGCTTCTATTACGCTTCTTATTCACACACGTTTGACACGTACCCTAATTCTTAACTTCTATTTCCCACGCACAGCTTGGTCCGTGCGCAGTAGTCTGGGGTATATAAGGACCATGTATCATAGATAACTCCCCAGCTTAATCCACTTGTTTGCTTCGGCAGCAAGTCCATTGAGTAGTAGCTAGTGCGTGAGTGTGAGTTTGGTAGTAGTAGTAGTTGGTACTCTTCAGGGTCCCTTGCTGGTACTACAGTATCAGTGACTGATCCTTTCTTCTTAAGTTTTCTCCTTGCCAGTCTACATCGTACTGAGAACGATTGCACTTTGTAAACAAGTCCTAGGGGTTTAGTACACCCCCTTGGATTTAGATAGTGGAGTCCCTGTGGTACTTGTCCTAGAACTTGTAACATAGCCCAATGTGGCCTGGAGCACAACAAAGGGCTTTGAAGGTTGTTTCAGATGTGGGAGTGTAAAAATATGATCTGCAACTGTAGGAAATTCCGGTTCCCTACACCATGCACAGTAGTCTGGGGTATATAAAGAGCCATGTATAGTAGTTAGTCCCCAGCTTAATCCACTTGTTTGCTTTGGCATCAAGTCCATTGTGTTAGGATCTGGGGTCTTTCTAAACCACCAAACCCTAATCCCCCTATACTAGAGTATATGTACAAGAGGTAGAGGTCGTCTACTACTAATCTATTACAAAATAGTATATACTAATGGCTTGCCGATAAAGCCAACTCCCCTAAAGGTACAGGGGTAAAGAAAGGAAGACTGGAAACTGACAGTGCAGGAGTTGTATTAACGTCTTGCTCCAAGACGTCTGGCCAAGGTGACCAGCGATCCTTCCTAGTGCACTATGGGAGTGCAGCAACATTATTCTTATTTAGTACACCAGACGAGCGTATGAATAGCATGGGCTGGGTGCTAGTCCCACTGGCATCAGGTGCCAGAAGCTTTATTCCCTTAAGCCTGGGACCCGGCTATAGCGACGGCTTAGTCTGACCTAACCCTGGCTGACGGGGAGACTTACATGCAACCTAGTATAGCCCCACGATGGGGGTGACTCAGGGATTGCAAAGCTGGGGAACAATGCTCCAGTCTCTACACTACTTATACATCTGAAGTGTGGCTATGTACCCGGCAACCCTGTACCCTTCAGATAACAATAATAGCCCATGACATCATGGATGACATCATGAACCAAAGATAAGGGCCTGGCCCTTTGACATGAGGCGTTTCATCCCCTGCCATCAGGCTCGGCAAAGAAGAAGGCATGTGGGCATATCAATGCACCACTGCCATGAGGCAAGAGTCCAGACCTGGACTAAGGGTCTAAAGATAAGAGCCCAAATGTGGCTAGGCCATATCACCTGACTAGTTATCACATGACTGATGTCACATGACTTCCAATCATGCGACTTGGAAAGGTAGAAGGATCATGTGACCTTGAAAGTAATGAATGTGTAGACTAAGGACTTGGGGCAGCACACAGCAGCTCACTCCCTAATCCAATTTAGCCAAACATCTACATAGAGAAGGGTAGGGCAAGGGCGGCGCTCAGCAGCACGCTCCTTAATTCGTAACACATTGAGTCTAGATAGTAGTGTGAGCATGATCTAGTTAATAGTTAGTAGTTCTGGACCCTTGCTAGCACTTCAGTGTTGGCAACTGTCCTTTCTCCTTTCAATAGTCTCCTTGCCAGTCTGCGGTCTACTGTGAAGACCTGCACCTTTGTAACAAGTCTATAGGGGATTAGTGTGCCCCTGTAGTCAGGTAGTTGAGTCCTTGTGGTGACAGTCTTAGGACTTGTTACAGCTTCTATTTGGGGTTCTGGAGCTCTGGAGCTCCAGAGATACTTCCAGAGTAGGTCGTATTTTGTCAGATGCAGCAGAGGCTAAGTTGGCACTGTTGAGGAATCAGACTAGGTCAGTGGCTGGACCAAGCACCTAGTTTTCTTCCACTGTATCTGTAATTCCTATCCCTCCTTGCTACCTTAGTACATGAAATATTTGTATTTGATAGGGAACTGCAAGGGTATACCTTGGGGTATCATTCTGGCTGGGGAATGATATCCCAGGGTATACATACCCTTGCAGTTCTCTATTTGCTTATATTCTTTCATAAGAGAAACCAGTATTTGATCTCCTGCATCCTGACCTCCCAAGTCATCAGCCAATTGGCTTTTTGCTCTCACCTTTCAAGCTTCATTGCATCCTTCTTGCAGTCCATCATGGTACACATTTTAAAAAATAACGACAATTCCTAAATTTACTGGTCATGTCAGCATTGCAGATGATTAAATGGCGCCACGATCCTCGGATACCGACTCCACGGCTTCCTCACGGCCACCGCGAGCGCATGCGCATACGTCGTGCAAAGTCGTGCAAGCCTCTCGAGCTATGCAACCCGTTCGACGATCTCGTGCATCTCGTCTGCGAGCTGGTCGAGGGCCAACGATAAACCCTGCGCGAGCTCTTCCACCATGCGGAAGGGAAATGACGTCTCCACGCACTCGATGTGACCCGCCAGAAGCGTCCAAGAGCGTGTCCACCGTCTCCCGCACGAGCGCCTTACACCGAGTCTTGAGAAACGCCCCGCACGCCGCAACCCCAGAACGGCGTGTTCTCCTCAGCAATCTGGCCCTGCAGAGCTTCGAATTCTTAGCGGCCGTAACGACCAGCCGTCCGTCAACCGCTGGATGGCCCACGATACGATGTCCTACATCTGAGCCGATGTGAACGTTCCACAAAGCAGCCTCCATAGTAAACTCTCACCACTGGGGCGGGGGCGTCTATAGCTTGGGGGGGGGGCGAGTCTTTGAAGCGGCAGAATACAGGACAGGCCATGGTGACCTGCTCGGACTGCTGACCCAATCGCCGCTTCCCACACAAGATATGGAGCCATCTTGGCCTTCTACGCTACGAAAAAAAAACAAGCCGAGAGTTTGTCCAGGCCCACTAGGTTTCCAAGGCCAATTTGGGATTGGTGGAACGTGCTGTCACCCGACTTCATAAAGAAACAGATGGCGACAAGGACATGGAAGCCTGTCGGCTGTGTTCATATACAGGGCCTGTAGACGGAGTTCGCGATGAAGGCAGGTGGGGAAGTGATACCACGGTCTGGTAGGGTGGAGGTGCAACAAAGGATGAAGAAATTTACCCATCCGACGCAGGGGGAGAAGAGGCTAGAAGGAGTAGAGAGAGTCCATGAATGTCGCTCCTCTCCAATGGAGGTGATGGCGATCGGGATGGTAGAATTGATGAATCTCCGAGAGATGACGGCGGAGAAGGCGGAGACTTTGAAGGCTGTGGTTGGCAGATCGCCATGTTGGAGAAGCGGTGGATGTAAACTCGGTATCAATGACGAAGTGGACACTACACTGTCGGTCAATGCAGGAGAATTCGTTGGAAGTTCGTCAATCGACTCGGAAAGGGGAGCAGGCGTAGGCGATTCGGCGGAGGAATGTGTGACGAAAGTAAGGGATGTTAACGTGACAAACGAAGCATCAGAATACCCCATGATAGACGGAAAAGATGAAACTGAATGCCTCGCAAGGGCTCGAAGAGCTTCCTCTTCCGGAAAACTGGAACTAGAAGACGAGACGTGAGGGGGAGGAAGCGAAATGCGGTTCCGCGGAATTCTGCAATTCCACGATGTTTATCGATGAGTAAAACGTTTCATCCAGGACGCCTGGGTCATCGTTTACCGGCGCGGAAGTTGACGGATTCGACTGGTCTTGTTCGGGTGGCGGCGTCTTTTGTATGCGCAAGAAAGGCGACTGGGATCTGCGTAACAAGATGACACCGCCTACGCCACCGTTCTTCTCGTCCACCTGTCGCCTCCTAGTCGCCATGACATGTGACAGCTTTCCTGACCCTTGCCCCGCCGATAACATCGCAGACTTGGATGTCTATGTGGCGCTTGACTGTCGGATCTCGAAAGGAGAGCGTAACTCGGCGACAAAAGTGGCGAGAAGAGCATCAGGGTCTCTAGAAACGTCTGATATCCCGCCGACGCGCTCGACTGACAGTCCGACTAGCCATTTATCCCCGGGCTGACGGTCAGGGTCCAGTTGAGAAGCTCGCCGTAGTCCTGGTCTGCTGCTGTTGCTGACGCCATAGCATGGCCCTGGGGCCGGGAAGATACCCCGTTTGCTGTGAACAGCTCGTCCGATTGAAAATGGGAGATAATGAAGCTAGTATACACTCACGCCTGGCGAGGATTGATCCGTCCGTTGGTGTCACTCGGCTCAGGTAGTGGCAAGAGGCACTCGACTCCAAGCCCGAGGAATCGATCACTATCTGGGGCTCAGGCCGCACAAAATCATATTCGTCCAAGGTAGAGGATCAGAGCTCTAAATAGACTTTGCCTGTGACGACTGTAGTGTGGTTTCCTGGGTACCTATAGGCAATAGGCAGCTGGACCGCAATTATCATCGGGATGCGGTTGGGAAGTTTGAATGGGGGGAACTCCGGTTGAAATTGCAGTAAGTTTTATTTAGACATTTGGAATGAGAGGATGTGCACCTGGAATTATAATGTGCGCAGGGGTTTTGCGAAAAAGCAACAGCCTTTGGGTCAAAGGTCAACTCACGGGTCTTGAAGAGGTAAGTCACGAAGGCCCATTCTCAGCCTGAGGGGGGACGATTCGGATGACGAGTCCGTTTGGGTCTCGTGCGTCAAGCTGTTCTGAGTCACTGTAGCATGCCAGCCATGACCGACGGAGGACCCTGAAGAACTCTTCCTCCCTTGGAGAACTAGTGGGGAAACATTCCGCTGAATACGATCTGGTCACCTGCTTCTCAGCCCATCCGCTCCCTCGCCTCCCAACACCCAGTCCGACTACGCGGATACCAGGACAGCTCGAAGGGTCCAGGGTGCAAAAACGACGACGGACTTGCATCGCGTCACCCTCCACGAAGAGCTCGTTGAGGAAGCTGGGCGTGCGGAGATGGAGGTGACGTCTGTAGACTTTGTCTTGCCGTCCGCAGCGTCTGCGGTCCAAGGGAGGACAGCGGGGCAGATGTTGATGTGTGCGCGCCGCTGTCCGCAAAAGAAGCTCGAGAGAGACCGCCATCGAACTCGATTTTGAGGTCGATCGTCGACATGGTGTCGCGACGTCAAATTGGCAGCTGCGGCGTGCAGGCTCGTCACTCCTGTAGAAAATGGTATACGTCCGTTGCTTCCAGCCCAATTGGCGGAAGCTTACATCTGAGAGTTGTCAAGTAACAGTGGGTCGGCGTGTTGACTGTCCAGAGTGAACGGAAGGTAAGACAGGTATTGACATGCGAGTATTCCACAGATTCCTACACACCTGGCCTGGTCTGAAAGCGCAGCGATCCTCGTTCAGGAGTTGCAGGGAGAGGGAGTCGGACGAACTCGAACCTCTGAGAGCCTTTGTAGTTTAGCCTTCCTCAGCCTTTGCGTATTCTGGAATTGACTGCCAAACCAATACTTTCATTATTCCACCACTACTTAGTGACTGAAGCAAACTGGGGGTCAGCCTTCTCCACCACGACTCCCTGCAACGAGCACCCGCGTTCAGTTCTGAACGTCGTATATGCCGACCACAAAATCCAAGGCCGTGAAGCCACCGACCGCTGGCAATTCTGACACAGTTGCGCCGGCTCTCTTTCCATTCGCTCAATATGCCTCCGTTCTCGCCGTACACCTGATCCTCGTCGCGTTCGCCGCCCTGTGTCTCCCCCAAACGACGCGTCTCTTCGCACCGCTCCCCGCGCGGAAGACGGACAGACCTCAGTCAGACTTCATGGAAGCGTTGACTGCGGACCCATCGCTGACGCTGGGCTGGACGTCCGCCGGGCTTACGCTCTTGCAAGTGTGGTGGGCGAGCTGGGTGCGCAAGTGGTCTCCTTTTGAGCGGACAGAGGTTGACCGATTCACGGTGCGCGGATACGTGTTTACGAGGTCGACCCGCATTCACTCGTTCCGACTGTCCTCCTCAGAGATTGAAGGACGCCGCTACGTTCACCGTAGGTGCTGCCCTAGTAACGTACGTCGTCGTCGTCGTGTTTGGCGCACCCATGGCAAGGTGAGGGTGTCCGTGCTGATGTTTTTGGGGTCATCGTCATCGAACCATCATGGAGTCGTGTCTCGCAAACAGCCCTTCTGGCTTTCGTCATCGCCATTTTGACCGCCTTCACGCCTGCTTTCGTTCTCGGACTCCCTCCCTTGGCTTCAGACGCCGCATCGACGATCAACAGATCGACGTGGATGCGACTCTTTGCGGAATTGTCGTGAGTAAAGACACTCGGCGACATGTTTGTCTCGCAAACCCCATCCCAGACCGAGGGATGCGATCGAATGTGCGATGGTCTACCCAGCTGTGGGAACATTCATTGGCAGCTGGCTTGGTGCTATCCCCATTGCGCTCGACTGGGACCGCCCTTGGCAGGTGCGGTCACTCCAACCTCCGTGCTCTATCTCCGTTCATTCTTCCATGTAGGCTTGGCCTTTGACGCCACTCTTTGGGAGTCTCGGAGGTTACATCATTGGTGCACTCTGGGCGTTCATTTTCAGCACAGCTAAATGGCTTGCCGCAGAGCAAGACCGATCACAACCATCAAAAACCAAGAGTAGTTGACGCCGTCAAATCTAGCGATGAACGGTTATCTAGATATCTAGGCAGGAATTCCATGGTCAACTTGATCTCACTGCGCGGAGATCACCTATCGACTCGGTGACATATTTGGGAACAATTGATGAAGCGTGGGGTCCAGAAATGGCCTCCTTCGAGGTTATGCCTGGTTTGCACGGTGTTATTGCCATTCATCACACGGTCTATCATCACTTACCCGTCAGAACGAGAAGCGTTGCGAGACCCCCGGCCTGCCCGAAAAGTATGTCGGTGTTGAGACGGTCTCCGATCATGATGGTGCGTGCAGGATCGAAATCGACTCTGGCGAGGGAATCGTTAGTGTTTGATCCTTTCTGATAGCGACCGCTGAATCACTTTGCCTGGATGCAATCCAACATTGTCTTTGCAGGTTTGCCAATCCTGATAGGATCCCTTTCCAAGGCGAAACGGAGGGGTGCGGTGATGGAACCAGTTCCGGGGAGCAAGCCATTTACACTGGGGTATGTGCTGTCGTCGTTGGTGACGAGGAACTTGCAACCAGGATTGCGAGTGAGGTATTGGAAAGCCTTTGAGAGCTTCGTATAGTTGATCATCAAATCGAGACCGCACAAAACGGCCGCGACATCCGGGTCTAAAGTGAAATTGGCCAGAGAGAAGGGTTCGAGCGTATTGTCCGCTGGATCCTACGCAGCGTACGTGAACTGGGTATGCATCGCACGGGGCATACAGGACGTACCGTGCCTCCGATGAAAGAGATGCCTTCTTCTTTCAACTCTTCTTCAAGCCCGGACATGCCGATGACATACACTTTCTTGTCCTTTGGGAGTTTCATCACAGAGGAGACGTACACGGCAGCCGCATACGCAGATCCATAGATCTCGTCCTACAGCACAGACCAGTCAGATCGGGCCCGCTCACTAGCACGGAGATAACGGCTCACCACTGTGGCCTGCACCCCGAGCTGGTCGAATTTACCCTTGTAATTCCTGCGGGACTTGCTCGCGTTGTTCGTCACGAAGAGGAGGCGTTTTCCTGAGGAGCTCAGTGTGCGGGTGATCGGGGAGGGGTGTACCGAGCGTGTACTTGCCTCGCTTGCGCAGGATATCTAGCACTTCCACGGCACCTTCGATTGGGTGATCTCCGTGCCATAGGACTCCGTCGCAGTCAAACATCCAAGTGTCGTACTTGTCTAGCAGCGCGTCGTAGTCCTCCTTTGAAGACAGATGGGTCGCCATTGGGGTGGGGTATCAAGTCAAGGGGATATCAGCTGGGCAGGCGGACACGTAGCAGATAGCAAGCCGGAACATTAGGCCTGCCTGCCGTGCCAACTCCGACAGCAACCCGACACTCACAACATACAACCAGGAGTCCAAGCTGACGAAAAGGTCCGCTTGAGTCTCGTACTGCGAGCAAGCGCTTTCTCTTACCGCAATATGTAGTTGAGATGCCAGCTGGAAAGAATAACCAAGCCTCGAATTCTTATCTGACGCGCGGGCTAGAGAGACCTTCTCCCCTCATATCGAGGTGTCTTACCCCGCTCGCCATGAAGCCGTGCAAAAAACATTGACGGTGCCAATTTCTGCCCAGGATAAGTCGGTCCCCGTCGACCCAGACGAAGGACTATCTCTTCAGCAGCGCCTCAAAGCGAGGCAAGTCTCCAATACGGCATACCAAACATCACACTCGAGCCTTGCATTTAGTGTGACACTAGCTCTGCCGGTCCATTTTTGGGCACACTGGCCTTCCCGTCAATCCTTGCACCTCGCTCGTCATTGGGCCTTGGCTCGGATGCTCGTTCGTGGGCTTTCTCTGTCGTATCGTTATGAATCCCAACTCGGCGAAATGCTACCGCACACGAGAAAGATTCTCGCTGGTTATGCTACTCGCTGCGTCGATTCTGCATTTGGTCTCGCGCGGGATCTTTCAGGTAGTTTGTTCAGACGACCGATTATGTCGACGCTGCGGGGGCGCAGTGGTTCGGTACTGGGCACTCAGTCCAACGGGTAAGTGTTCACAAGTCCATCGTGACCCCCCTCTTGATTTCACTGAAGACTGTTGGTTTTCTGTATCAAGATGCTAGGAATACGCGTATTCGGATGGTTTGAGTTCTGGTGCCGCAGTATCAAGGTTATCGTGTTGGTGGGACGGAATGCAGCAGCAACCCTCAACACGACTGCATTGGCTTTAGCTACTAAAACCCTCTGGATGGCTCCACTAGGTTACTACCTCAATGAAGTTCATAACAAGTGACTGTCCTAGGCTTCTGGAACATCTTTACCCTATTCTCTTACATTGGGACAGAGGTGATTGGGGTTACCGTTGGCGAGGCACATTCCGAGGAAGAATGTGGCGAAAGCAATCAGGAGCAAGTTCTTCCGCATAGTGGCATTGTATATGTGAGGGTCTTTCGTGATCAGCTTGACGGCTCCGAGTCCAAATAACGTGAGTGACACACCCTGATCGTTCTCACCTGTCTTACTGGCCCTGAGGACGTTATTGGTTGCCAATGCGTCCAAAGCTGCCATTCCCATTCGTGGTGGGTTTTTCTGCGTAGTGTCGTTATCTGATTCCAAACCAGCTGGGATTTCAGTGTCAATCATGACATTAACGTTGTCTTCCCGATATTTGGGCTCGGTGCCTCAAATTCGGACCTCTATGTCGGTTAGAGGACTTTGTACGGCCACGCCGACGGCGCCACAAATCGTTACCAAAGTCAACTGAGATGCGGGGTGTTCCCTGGCCTGCATTGCTCCTCGATACGATTTATTTGCTTCCTGACCCTTTTTTGATTGTTGGCTGGTCGAGTTCCGTCCGTCGGTAACCTCGTTCTGCTTGATCGCCGCCCACTTGACTTCTTTCATGATTCATATCCAGCTTTCTGGTCAGTTTTTCCAACTTGATTGCAAGCTTCGTCGCGATTACGTGGACGTGCGTGCGCATCCTACCCGCACATGTCAGTCTGTTCAGTTTTGTATCCTATACATGGTTTTATTTAATCAACAGCAGAGCGGATTGGGCGCACCGAATTGATCGTCACGCATTGTCCTACAAGGCTCCATTTGGCCTATGGCGGCTGTTTTTTCGCTGGGCTGGGCTGGGCTGGGCTCGTCGGAAACATTTTAATGGTAAGCCTTGGCTTTTTCCCACCGCATATTGATATTGGTTGGTGTGTTGTTGCCGTAATGATCAAGAGCCCCCATCCCCCTTTCCAAAGGATTCACTGGCACTGGCACGTTCTTGCCATTTGCCATCGTTCTTGCTTGATCGAGCGAGCGCCATTTTCGCACTCGTTCGGTTGCTGTGGTCATTTCCGTTTCATGATTGATGACTGGGCCCTGTCACTCGCAGTGCATGTCCATCCATTTTCACCGTCCTGTGGATATAAAAATGTTTTGCTTCCCTGCCGAGGAGGATCCTGATCACACGAAGCGACGCGCGTCGACGATTTATTTTAGCGAGCAACCAGAAAATAAAGAAAAAAAGGAAAATCGGGCTGGAGATAATATATATATATATATATATATATAAGGGGGGCTGTGGATCTTTTTTTTTCAAATTTTCATTTTGCGTGGCCTTGCATATGGATGGATGTATGCATGCACTCATGCTGGCCAAGTGAGACGATGTTGAGATTTGATGGGCTGCGGCGGCGGGTCCATTCGGCAGACAGGAGATAAATTTAAATCAATCATGGTGTACGATGAATGCGTCGTTGGGCTGCTGCTGCTTTCGGGAACCACGAAACGACTCAGTCGGTCGGGTCGCTGATCGTTCACCCACGCCCACGACTCGACGTGTGTGTGTTCCGTTTGCGGGGAAGAAGAAAGAAAAGAAAAGAAAGGATCCGTGCATCGACGAGATTCGGACGATCAACACCCCATCGGGATGTGCGGTTCCTTGGGCACGGCTGCTTTGGGAGGGGGGGGGGGGGATGAAGGGGTGAGGCGTTGCTGCATGCACTGGCAGCCTGCCAGTTGCCATGCACGACGAACCTGATCGATGCGATGATCCGGATCCAGTGACCGATAGGAGACGCCGCCCTTCACCCGTGCAAACCATGTTTTTTTTGACGCCCGAGTAGATGAAATCATATATTTTATCCAACAACATAAAACCATATACGAGCATAAAGGTACATACGGTGGACGCGCTACATGTGGAGTTGTAAAGGTGGGGGAGGCGGGGGGGGTAATCAAAAGTAGTCGACGCCATCCTCCATCGTCTCGTCAGCAGGCTCTGTGTTTGTGGGTGCCGTTTCCTGTCTTGAGCTGTCCCGGGTGCGTGACCGCCCCCGTTTGCAAGTGCGCGACTTGCCGGACGTCGACCAGCGCATCGCCCGCGTCCCAGGCGGCGAGGACGGCCGATACAGGCGTTCGAGCGGGATCGACTCTAGCTGGACGCGCCGTTTAATCTCGGACCAGACGACCGTCTCGATGGTCTCCATATGGCCCTCCATTTGGCCCAGGCGAACGTAGAACACGGCAGACACCAAGCTCCTACATTCGGCAGGGAGAGCTGCCAAAAAGCCCTTGTTCAGATCCAGATCGCTCGAAGGATACTTGGCCAGCATAGCACGGATGGTGGCAGGCGACCTATCGTCCGGCGGTGGGTACCACGTCGTCAACCGTTGCATCGGAATCTGGTCCAGTTGGTTTTTCTTCAGTGCCGCGCCTCCGATGCCACTCAGTTGCTTTAACTCGCCCCACTGGCAAGACAAAGGATCAACATCAATGTCGCGTACACGCCACGAGCGTACTTGCCATTCGGAAATCCGTAGTGAGCAAAGTGGTGTTGAGCCTGTGACGACGTATGAAGGTGGCACACGACTGTATCGCCTCGATCCCCGGATGATCTTGTGAAATATATCCTACTCGGGAGCCCATGTCACGTTGTTGCTCAAACCATTCCATAATCTGGATTCACCCCGTCATCAGCATCTTCGACATCAACCCGCTGGTACGCCGCTTACCGGCTCGACACCCATGGTCAGCATTCTTGCACCTGCTTCGATGCATGCAGAAGCGTGTGCAAGGCACGCAACCAACGTCAGGTTTGTTTGGATTCCGTGTCGGTGGGTGAGTTCTCGAGCAGCCCAGACGCCATCTTCGGTGGCAGGCAACTGTCACAAAAGGGGCGCGGATGAGCTCAGACGTGGAAAGAAGAGCAAACGAGGTTTCGAACCGTGACAATGATTCTCCATCGCCGCACGTTGGCTTCATCGAACTTTGCCACCATCGCAGCGGCCTTCGATACCATCTGCTCCGCATCATAGTGAAGACGCGGATCGACGAAGAGAACGATCGGGCCTGGACACAGATCGAGGAACGCGAGGCCAAGCTCGACCATCTGCGAACACAATCGTTAAACGCCGATGGCAGCATCTCGGGAAGTCGGACTCACAAATTGGACCATCACCGCTCCAACGAGCGCTTCTTTGTCAGTGAGCTTCATTCTAATGCATGATGAGGAATGAGCGGAAGCAGGATCATGCGGCCATCTTTGCTCACGTTCCCGACTCCACGACGCGCTTGGTCGCGACCCAGACGTGATAGCGGAGATCATCTGTGCGGATCCGGGATGCCACATTGTCCGGCGTGAGGAGACAACCCCAAAAGTCGTGAAACGCCAGCGCTTGGAAGGCGAAAACGAGTGAGTCGAGGTAAATTAACGGACGCACGACTCACTTTCGAGATCCACCGTGTCAGCATAGACGGGGACGTCGCCAAAGGGGAATGAAGGAACGATCGGGTCGGATGGATTTGCCTCCGCATTGCCTCTCCCTTTCGAAGAATAGTTGTACAACATCTGTTTCAGATGGTAATTTTTAGAGACGGGAAAGGTGCCCGACTCGAAGCGACGTGGCTCGTAGGATGCTGGGCCGGCAGACATGAGGAAATGGAATGAGTGATTTGGATAACAGGGCGCATGTTATGTAGGCCGTCTGGGCTGTCCACAACTGAGCAGTGGCGCATTGTGGTCCTGGAAAGATCAGTGTGGAGGAGGGAATGTGGGCTGACAACAAACGCTGTTGCATGCGGTCCACTGCGCGACGATGGAAACCGCCCGAGGGCGCGGTCCTGGCAGGCTGGTTCCCGGATTGGAGGGATCAAACCATCGCGTTCAGGTGAGCAAAGGGACTACCCCGAGCTTGGGCTCCGTGGTCTGGACACGTCGAAAATAAAAAGGGAAGGAGAGATCAAACACGGCGCGTCAAAGGGTCGTTTCCATCAGAACGACCGCAGCTGTTCGGTAGGGACATCACCCACTCGAATGCTCGACGAGCGCTCAAGATGGCCACAACACAAATAAAGGCGCAGGTAACTGAGATTGACGTCCTTACTCAAAGGCCATCAAAATGACATCGGGACTAGTGTGAGACGACGCAAGATGGCGGCTGACATGGACGTTATCGGACACTGACGACGATGATCCAGCGCCCATCGCTCCGGAAGGTTTCTCGGCAGCGACGACGAGATCTTCGGCGAGATGCGCAGCAGGTCGCCGCCCCGGCACCGACATCCACAACCGCACTGACTCGTCCACGGCAGGAGCCATATCGAACGGGGAGGCTGCCAGAGCCACGACATGTGGGTGCCTGCGCTTTCGACATCGACTTACGAGGATCGGTGTAGCCATCTGATTAGCATCCCCCCCCCGCACCGTACCTCTCCATTCAGGGACCCTACGTGATGTCCCGTGGCGTCTGGAACCAAAAGTCACCGCTGGTCCGACCATCGCCCGCAGCATCATAGAGTTCTCGGGCTAGCAATATCGAGTGGCCGCAAAGACAACTGACAAACTCAGTTCGGCTGTATCGAAACCGCATATCTTGCTGCGCCCCCCCCCCCCGCACCCTCGTTACTCGCCCGCACGCTACCCTGTTACGGCGGCAGCGGCGTATTTATCCCAGCGCCAGACCGAGATCGCGCATCATGATGATGGCCATTTTGTGAAAATGACGCCACGACGAGTGCGCCCGCATCATCGCTCAGCCGACGCCTTCTTCCTGAGCTATCGTCTGAATCTGCTTTTCATGCGTGTCTGTGTGTGTGTGTGCGGTTGCTTGAAACGCGATCACTCGACGAAACGTCTTCTGCTTCCACGACCCCAAACTTTTTGTCCGGATGATCACAAGAACGGTGGTACATTCCGTGGCACTCGGTCAGACCCCTGCGTTCCTGGTTCGCAAGCTGTGGGGGCTGTCCTTGTTTTTTATTTCATTGCTCTTGTCCACCTCATGAAACACTTTTTTTTTACAAGTTTCAAAACCTAATGCATCAATCCCAACGCTCACGGATAAAGTACACTGAACGCATGCGGTCCAACAGTACAACTAGTCTGATTTTCTTTTCTGGGGTCGCAGATCAGCGGTCTTCTAGGATTGACAACTATTTTAATTCCGGCGGTTGGGGTTGCCCGATATGTTTCATGGATCCGACATACATGCAAAAGAAACTATTTTTCTCTTCTTTGCATGTATACTATTGCTGAGATGGCTACACTTTGGTTGGCAATTGAAGGGATCTTTGTTCCTGCCACATTCACTGTGCTACAACATCTTTTCCCTCCCAACCAGGCAACAAGATCACTTTCATCAATGATAGTATGTACTAGTACATTTCATTGAAACCACAAACTGACTGCCTACATTTTCTTGCTACCAACAAGATGAAAAGAATGTGAGATCACCACATGGTGCTTTGGAACATGCAGCAAAGCCATGTCTCAGGTATAATACACTGAGTTCCTCAAAGGGCTGCTTATGCCCCAACCTTTTTCAGTACTGTCCAAGACTTCATTTTCAACATTCCACCCCATGACTTCGAAAAACACCCAGAATACATATGACTTTGTCACACAGCTGATTCACAATGCACATTGTCTGTATCTCACTCTCACTAAATAGGTATGAGTTTGTGACTTTGCTAATCTACAATAAAAACACAATTTATTTATATTCCAATGAGAAGATTGGTGATATTGGTGATTGCAAGTGACAATAACCAGGAAAATATTGTGCTCCTACATCCTATATATGTGATTTCCATGGAGAACCCTGAGGTAGTCCTTAGTGCCATAAAAGGCAGTGTACCATGCACATGCACTGTTGTGCCACCACTTCCACACATGTGTCTTCCAGAGTTTGCACTTTTACTCATTCACTCACTTCATACACATGACCAGCTCCAGTGGTGGAATAGATGGATAGATGGACAGCAGAGAATTAAGCAGACAGATAGAGTATAGGGATGTAATATGATACATAACAGTTGCAAATCCTAAGATCTGCACCACAGGGACTCTACTAGTTGACTAATGAGGTGCACTAAACCCTGAAAGGCTTATACAAAGGTGCAAGCATTTGCAGTATGCTGCAGACTGGCAAGGAGAAAGAAGCAGAAATCAATACCGAAGTACTAGTTCAGGACCCTGAAGTGTAACTAAGAGGTATTTAAGATCACACTCACACAGACTAGCTACACCTAATGGACTTGCTGCCATAGCAAACAAGTGGATTAAGCTGGGGATTAACTATAATACATGGTCCTTTATATACCTCAGACTACTGTGCATGGGAAATAGAAGTTTCTAATTAGAACACATGTCAAACATGTGTGAAATAGAAGCATAATAGAAGTGGTAATTAAGAAGGTTGTATGCCTCATGTTATTAATAAAGTGGAGATTAGAAACACATATTAGGTCACGTGACATGCTTATGTAATAGCTAAGTATTATGCCAGGTCAAGCGTTCGATCTGGCCAAGTCCAATTCTTTTACTGTAGGGGTGTTTGTCCATATAGGAAAAGTAACACATTTATAACAAACAGTAGCTAGATAGAAGAAGGAAAAAAATGGACAGTTAATTGGAATGAGAGCGTTGAGCAAGCATATGAGAGTGAGTGTGTGTGTACACACAATCACTCCTAAAGTGGAGTTGCTCAGAATTGCTTGGGATTGGTTCTGAGGAGATGCTCTCAATTAGTTAAGGCATGTAGCCAATCATGAGATAAATTTACAAAATGTATACTGTAAAGAACTCACATTTCCTACAAACATATACATCCACCATTCCACCATTCCATCTGTTGTATTCACTATCCATCTTAGTCCATGCTGGTCTGTCTTTAGTCTGCTTTAATCCAAACTATCCATTAGTTTATCCCTATGTTTATTCCAACTATTGTTAGATCCAACAGTTTATTTTTATTGGTGGAAATTATATTTTATTATGATCTACATGTAAAATCTAGGTGTTGGTTGACAAGTAATATTTCCTTATATCTTTGGTTATTTCATAATGGAGTCACAGACTAACTGGACTCTAATAGGACATGTATTTAGAAGGTGAGGAAAAAACTGAAAGAGGGGAGACTTTTGATTGCCTTGAAGAAATTGCTTTGATAATACACACACTCTTCTTCATCTTCCATATATTTGCTTTGCTCTACTATCTTCAATCTATATTGTCCTTGACTCTGCCTCATCATTGTTCAGAAAACCAGACTAGGAATTGCTGTCCTTTTGCAATTAGATCAGACTTTCCGGCATGATTAAGAAGAGTCTGTGAACTAAACTGGACTATCTGGAATGATGAGCTAAGCATTCCATTAAATCCTTTCTTTTGTCCTTTTGTTTTATTTCCTACTATTTCATCATTTATTCTGATATTAGAGTCAAGAAGTTTGCAAACTGTTGGTCTGCCTGGACTATCTAGATCAATTTCTCTCATTTCCTTTAGGGTTGAATTTATCACACCCTTTATTCACTTCTCTCTCCTACTGAACCAAGTGGATTAATCCACTAGAAATGGTAGATAATCACTTATAGCAGGAGTGAGGAGAGTAAAGCTCATGATCATGCTACCAATGCCAGCCTAATCTAGCCTTGGTTCAAATCTATGACTATAACATCAAAGATGACTGCATACAACCCTAGCTAGCATGACACTGTATTAGTTTTGTCACAGTCCATACTAGTATGCCATTACCTCCCTTTGTTTATTCTCATTAGCAGAGTGAGTGCACAGCAGCACAGCTTAGTCAGCATTGTGATCATCTGCTCTCACTGCTTGCACTGTACATGCTGGTGGCCTTTATTGCTTAGATTGCACAGCATGCACAATTTGATTTGATGAACAAATGAACTTGCTAAAGTGTCATATATATATATGTACCTGGGGTGTCGTTCGGTCAGGATTGCATGATCCAACCATCCCGAAATGGAAAGTGACCCCCGAAATGGAACACCAACCCTCCTACGGCTGGAGTTTGCCAGATGACAGCGTGCGCATATGCAATGATTGGGCGTGTGGCAATCCTAAAGCCTAAGAAAGGCCCTGGATGCTCACACTAAACCTCAATGGATAAAACAATAAGATCGGACCAAGCACATTAACCCACAAGAACTTGACTAGAGTTCTTGGGGCATTTCCATTCACTCTTATATACTTTAGCTACATGGTCCGTGCACACTGTGCAGCGTATTACTAATACTATCTATGATAAGAGCAAATATTGCTATTCGCTTGCTATAATTGTTATCTACTGCTATGAGGTTTAGTGTGATTATGTGAAATGATAATATATGTGAAGATGTGATAGCGTGAAGGTGTGAAGAGGTGAAAGGGTAAAGGGATAGATAATTCCCATGGTCACGTGATTGGAAAATGAATATTTACTAAAGGAGCACTCAATAGCTCAACTTCATAAATATGGCTGAATAAAATATTATCCACAAGACAGGGGTTAAAAGCGAGCACACAGCAGCTCAAGCTTTGTGTTTTGAACAGGGCGAGCGAACTTGAATGCTGCTGCACACACACGTGATAGTAAAAAAAGAACGCAATGACAACGACAATGTGACCATGGCGAGGAGCAGAAGAAAAGAGATCACACATGTTGAAAAGGACACATTTATGTCGCAAGTAGCTAGCTGGCTAGTACAGGCAGTTAGCAGCGAGCAAGCGAGTGAGAATGACTACATATCGCACAAGCCACTGCAACTACAGTGACGACATGCCAACACGAACGACGACAGCACTATGACATGTACTGGTGTGGTTCACTGAGGGCCAGTCGTTCGGCGCTTTGATAGGGTGGTGAACTGCTCAACCACTGTCTTGGATGATGGGACAGATAATTAAGAATTGTGAGACTTGCATGATGTGCTCATTCTTACATACATAGGTTGCTGGTTGACCAAATTATGTGCAACTATTCATAGATATAATAAGTGACCATTGAAATCCATGAACTCATTGACAAATACAGCTTGAAACAGTATTGCTTGACTTTCTGCATAAACTGAGAGCAGTGATTGGAAGGCATGTCACAGAAAAGAAATCTTTGAGAGTGACTCAAGTAAGTGACATGTGGAATGAGAAGGACTGGATAGATATTGAAAGGAAGAGCTGTGATATATGTAGAAAAAAGCAAGAGAATATAAATGATGAGGTAGAAGTGTGAAGCATTAGCATAATGAAACAACCTTGGAAGCCTTGAGCCTCAGGTTGCACTAGACAATGATGATCACAAAGGAATAGAGGAGTGTGAGTTTCAAGTTCTGATGCATTTAAGGGAAAGCACCAAGAGAAACAGACTGGAGATTCCAGCTGTTCCCTTGTAGTTTATATAGTCTCAAGCTATATGTACATGTTATGATCTGATCTACAAATCATAGTCTATTTAGGAAGGATGGAAATTAAGAAAGCATGTAAAATTTATATCAGACATGAGGATGAAGCATGGATCAGAAAGGCTGTGGCACAGCCTGTGGTCCCAAGGTGGAAATGAAATACATGTGTTTCATAGCCATGCACAGCATGGAGATTAAAACAATGAGATTGGCATGTGTTGAACATGAGGCAAGGCATAATTTGAAACAGATAAAAGACCTAGGCTCTTGAGCATCCATGAGGCACTAAGGGTAAGTGTCTATAATGAAAGGAGTCTAAAAATGTCTTGTGGATAAGATGGCCACATGTGCCTGATAAATTAGATGGGTGGGTGACTCACTGTGGAAGGAATAGCTAAGAATTCATCAAACAGGACTATGAAGTGAGAGTGAAAGCTATGCTGGGTGCAAGCTCTGTAGATGGTACAGAGACTTGCTATCACTTGGCCAAAGAGATTACCTCAATAGACATGCAGATTGAGGATGCTAGACTGATTCACAACTGCAAACCAAGAGTAGATAAGTCTAGCCACAAGCAAATGATGAGCTGAGTTGCTTTCAGATAACTTTATGGATTACAGGTAAGTAAGTTAGATGCTCGAATGCCGGGACTGGGGAGGGATATTCCTCGATTGGAGATGGCGGGGAGCGTGGGAGGGGGCGGGAGATGCCGAGTGAATTGAGAGGAGACTCAGCGAAGGAGGGGGATGACGAAAGCGGCGAAGGGATCGCGGAGGCATCTGGGCTTGAATCGATTGTGGCCAGATCAGGCGAAACGGAGCCAAACTCAAAAAAGAATGTTTCGTTGATCGGGGATCAACAGAGAAAGGCAACCCTAAGGCACGGGGGGACTGGCAGCGACCGCGAGTTGCCGGCGAGTGTGGGGACTGCGTCAAGTGAGACGAAACATGGTGGGCACAGGGGGAAGGGGGGGAGGGAGTGGGATCGGAGGGCGGCGTGGTGTGGGCCGGGAGTCCGTCGAGATCTGATGTGAGATTTGGAGAAGTCGCAGGGTCGCGGTGCAGAAATGTCGGTCGGCTGAATTGAGGAGGCGGAGAATTCGGAATCCGAGGCAGTGATTCGTT
>JBBPOI010000231.1:0-19808 GCA_038091355.1 Phylloboletellus chloephorus | reverse complement strand
CTGGGTGTCGTGCATGACGCGGCGCTGTCGCCGCATCCTTGCTTACCACCGCACCACGACCAGTGTGCTGAGACTTGCACGACGACGACGAGCACCTGAACGGCTCGCTGAGCTTCCAACAGACAGCGTTCGTTCCAGCCGCTTGCTTCACTCATAATAATTATTTGTCAAACGCCGCCTCCACGTTGCGATCAAAACCCTGCACAGTGCTGCTGGCCTCCCCTTTACCTCATTCCATTACCATCACCTTCCAGAACTCAGCAAACCCTCAACCACCATCAGCTTCTCCGTAATACCCCGGCGGCTCTGCCTCAGTCCTGATCCACAACACGCGACCAGTGCTCACGACCTTGACGCCTCGTTTCCTGTCAGCTTTTTATACCTATCTTGTGCTTTCCTCCTAGATCTTTGCTGCTCGTCCGTCTACCCTCTCAGCTGGTCAAAAGGTCGACAACGGCCCTATCTATCTTGTCAATTACGCAGCTCAGCATCGTATCCTATATCCATAGCATCACTTGATTATTGTCTCATACCAATTCAAGCACCTTTTTATCCTGCATTCATCATTGGACGCACATCGACTCTAATTTACTGGTGAGTTGTTTTACCATCTCTCCCCATACCGCTATTCAACCTAGTCGATCTCCCAGATTTAAATGCAAAAGGTAGTCGCCAGTACTACTGCATCAACGGACAGTTTGTACACTGCACGTGAATCAGCTTCATCGATATCTTTCCCCACCCGAGCGCAATCAACCGGTGCACTCGGCTGGACGCATACACGCGAAACACAGCGACACAATAACGAAATCGCACAAGAGGTAAGCACCCACGCATTCCTCGTGTCACGCTTGCTCACCCGGTGCTTTCTAGCAAAATTGGAAGTTATCTGCATCGCAAGGCTCTCCCACCGAATTCTCTTCTAGCTTCCGGCCCCAGTCTTTGCTTGCTGTTCAGAAACCGTCTTCCATGCCTACTCGTACCAGCATCTCCGAGAGCCCAAGTTACTCAGGAGAACTACATCGTTCCTCTGATCGTCATGTCACCGCCTCCAACAACAACAACCGCTGGCGATTCAATGGGACTGGCCAGTTAGTCGATTCTGGTGCAGCCTCAGAGTGGGATCTTGCACAAGACATTGCCAGACTGAAACTCGGTTCAGTCGGGGAGCTCACAGACGAGGTTCATGGTCCCATGAAGACTCCGCCTCAATCCAAGCTCGCTGCTGCGGCAGTCGTCCAATATAACGAAGCCAGCCCCCTGGAAACAGCTTCCGAAGCCAGCATCGACTCTTCACCCCAGGGTTCGGATCATCAGCTCTCGCCTTCTCATTCTCGAGTATCCTCCACGGATACCCTAGACTCACACGAGTCTGCATTGTCTTCAGCCAGTCACACCCTGCGGGGACCTCCCCAGCTGAAGATTGCGGCTGGTGGCGAGGCGAAGGAGCGCCCACATTCGTTCAGTGGGGGACTGTCGACGGCTGACTTGCGTCGTCTCAAGCAAGCTGGCGAGGAGCCTGCAGGAACGATGCAACCAGGAGACAATGCTCTTCCCCCTCACCAGTGGTCTTCTTCCCACTATCGTGACCTCCTTGGTACAAATGATAAGCCATTTTCAGCCGACCAGCCGACGTATCCTTCGTTGACTAGCACAGGCGCTTTTGGACGTGGCCATCAACAATACAGTTATCGCCCCTTACCAGGGCCTCTGACTGCTGAAGTAGAAACCGACTATGTGGTCGGGCAGCGAAGCTTCTTCCCCCCTGCGCAGGGCGTTCCTGGAACACCTCAACATTTCGTTCAAGGTCGACCAGCTGATGGGGTACCACTCGCCTCCTATCGCCAACCCCAGCGCGGATTTCCCCCACAGTCTCTGCTTCCCAATCCAACCGGTCTCGGTTACACGGCTGGCCATATCCCCCATCTCTCTTTGGGTACTTCACAGCAGCTTTATGATATGGTTCTACCCCATGCGGATGGTCACCATTCAGCCGTTACGCGGGTTCAGCAACAGCACAACGTATTCCGGGCTACTCACCAACATTCTGCGTCTGACCCGTCAGCACTCAGGGACGCTGCCACTCTGGCTCTGTTGGGCGGTCAAGCTTTTGTGCCAGCTACGCACGGTTTATACCCTCCCACTGTAGCGCCTGCAGCCATCGGGCTGTATGCCAACCAGTTTTACGCACCCCCCGATGGGTACTCCCCAGATGTCGCTGCAGCCGTGAACCGGATACAAGCTCAATTCACGGGCCCATACGGAGTTTTGCCAAACCAAACGATAGGAATTACAAATACTGGTAGCTCTAATGCAGGTTCGCAAACTGGCAGCGGGCCTAGCGCAAACAACCGTAAGTTGGGACTATACAAGACGGAGCTATGCAGGTCTTGGGAAGAGAAAGGATCCTGCCGCTACGGCGCGAAATGCCAATTTGCTCACGGAGAGGAAGAACTCCGCACGGTGGCCCGACACCCCAAGGTAGTCTTTCTGGTTAACGAGCGTTATCCTCGCTAATCGACTCTTTCCCTTCAGTACAAGACCGAAATCTGTAGGGTACGTGGCATCCCTCGTGATCTCGATACCTACATTCTCACGCACTTTGTAGACATTCTGGGTTTCTGGCGCCTGTCCATATGGAAAGCGATGCTGCTTCATACACACCGAGCTTCCTATTTCGGGTGTAGCACCTGGCGCCGATGGAGCTCCTCCACCATCTGGCAATGCGACCAACCGCGAGCGATCGAACAGTGACCCGAACGAATCCTCAATTTCATTGCTGCAACGCATCCAGAGGAAAAACGAAACCACGCCAGTGGAGGTCGCGCCTCCCTCTAGTGGATTCTTCAATAGCCGACCACCGATGGGATCCCTTCGTGTGGATACGTCTGCTCTAAACATTACCAAGCAAAACAAGTCTGCGTACCCAACATTCGCAGGCAATGCTTTGATCCTATCGCACCCGGAGCAGACCTCGATGAAATCTCCCATTCCGCTGACGGCCGGTCCTGATCTCGGGAGGCATAATGGAAGCCGGTTGGATATCGTCGGCTATAATCAGGTGCGGTCGACGAGAACATCGGAAATGTGTGTAGCTCAAATTTTCCTGGTCGCAGCGTTTAAATAAGGCGTCGTCGAACAATCCTAGTGCTCGTCATTCGTTTAATGGAACTGATGTGGACCTCGATTTCACCTCTCCTTCGACACCATCAGCCGCGAACCCGACGTCATCGTTCACGATGGCGAGTGAACGCGCGTCAGCCAATAATGCAATGCCACGTAGTAACCACGTCCGTTCAGGGAGTGCTGGCAATTGGGGTAACGTTACCCGTAGCAGCAACTTGACTGCCGCACCTGCATACCCCCACTCGTCGGAAGCAAACGGGGATGCTCCGTGGTCGACCTCCGAGCTGGCTGTTGGAAGTGGGCGACTCATGGAAGGTTGGATGTAATTTCTCGAAATTGTACTACGAAGGACAGTCGGTGCAAGCGCTAACTGAAGATCGGACATTCCTCTTTTACTCTCTTCCCTTTCAAACTTGGAAATCTCTGCTTGCAAGTTGGCATGCAGGTCTTTTGTTCGCAAAACCTGGCTGTCCTCGTTTCTGCTCTGGATAAGCTCATCTCACGACACTTCTTGACTTACCCCTGCTATGATATCCACGTTCTTCATGCCCGTTCATGAATTGCATCGTGCCTTTGCTCCAATTGAAGTTCTGTTGCTTTCTATAGTCCAAGTGTCGAAATTTCACGGAGGAACCCTTCCATGCGGCACTTTGCGTACCCTATGTAATCGAATTCTGCTTCCCCTCCGATACCACCTCTCTCCACGTCATCCTTGGCCTGGACGATGCCCCAGATGGCCCACA
The DNA here is from genome assembly GCA_038091355.1 of Phylloboletellus chloephorus. Taxonomy (NCBI): domain Eukaryota; kingdom Fungi; phylum Basidiomycota; class Agaricomycetes; order Boletales; family Boletaceae; genus Phylloboletellus; species Phylloboletellus chloephorus. Next base: position 15,939 of record JBBPOI010000231.1, on the reverse strand, counting down.
TCCCATGCGACGCAGGGCTCCAAAGGCTGACTTGGCGGTCTAACTTTGCTAGGTCGCCAGGTTCAGGGCGCGCATGTGAGAGATATGCTTGGTAGAGATTATGCCGCTGCTCGGCTGTTGGATACCGTGAAAGATCCAGAAGGTGGGGGGTAGTGGAGTGATAATCGGCAGTCCACTCGTGAAAATGGTTGGCGATATCAAAGGCAAGAGGATTAGGTGAAGCGTACTCGAAGTCGACCACGACCAGCTTCAGCGATCCGTCAATAAAGTTGCAAATGTCGTTGTGGAGCAAGGACTCACTTGTCGGTGCTCCGGCGTACCGTCCACCAGCTTGCTGGTGAGTCTCAGGAGGTTCCCGTACTGAGCATCATTGTGAGCAAAGACGCGCCGGCTAGCACCTTCTATCTTCTCTATTTGAGAAAGCCAGCGCAGATAGCGCACCCAGCGGTCAGCAAAAGCATCTAAATTGAAGAGAGCACGATCATTCTCATCCAGATTTGGATGAGCGAGAACTTGGCGAGCTGCTGGCAGCCATGCTTTGACGTTCTTTTTGACGCCTATCTCCCAGCTCTTTCCTTCCAGACACCTGACTGCCAGTGGTCCTTCGACCACGCTGATCTCCACTGAATGGAGTTCAGCCATGCGTGCGCCGATCCAGCGACTAATCTTCTCGTCTCGAAGATCAGCGGGGGCCAGTGTAATGGAGTCGAAGTACTCCTCGATACGACCATTGGAAAAGGTGCCGTAAATACGTGGACCGATGTGATATCGGGAAGACAGGATGTGGAGAGTGTGGAGCTCGCGAGATCGCGAAATCAGCGAACCTGACGAGCGACCGTAGATACGCAACAACAGAGTAGGCACAGACGGAGAGGGTGGATAAGAGACAAAAAAGACGGCATTGGTCAGAGATCCAGACGCCTTGCGAATGGAGAGGTGGGTGGAATCCAGATGCTGAGCAGTGCGCCACGCAGGGACACGAAGCGCGACGACTAGGGACACGAACTGTGTGGCAAACGACGACGATCGGGATGACCTAGGAGGATAGGGAGAGCACGCATGAACGACATTGCAAGGAGCAAGGAGGGACAGCAGACCGTAGTCACACACGTCTGTGCTGTTGGCATTGAATCCGCGAGCGGATACGGGTGCAAGCGCTCACCTTGGGTCCAGGTTGACATGTACGTTGCGCAGTCCGTTAACAATCTCTACCGTGCAAGTGGGATTGGTGGGCACAGGGACGCTGTATGAGGATGTTGGGCTGCCATGGTCTACGGGGTAGAACTCTGTCTGTGGTGCGCCGGAGTCACGAAGGATGGAGAGGGGCATTGGAGAGGAGCGATAAGAGAGCACACGACCACGACCACGACCAGGACCACGACCACGACCACTACGATGCGCTCAGGACCCCTGGGAGTGCGACCATCCGCGGAAGGGGAAGCATCGACGTCCGTTCTGCGCGCATGTCCACGCAGGTCTTCGCCCGCCAGAAAGCTTCACGGCCGTCGCGTGTTGATGAGCCTACACCGGCCGCGGAATTACACACGGGGAACCGGGTGCTCCAAACACGAGGATGCAGCTCTGGTGGTACCGTCACTTTCTACACGAGATCCGACACTGCTGCATCATGGTGGACCCGGACGTTGTTCTTCCAAGAATACACTACAACGTTCCCCCTGTTATCGTCCATCATCCGTCTAGTCTACGCTTGGGTGGCCACTTCCGATGGTTCAGAGATGCCTATCTTCTCCTCCACAGCCTCCTCTATCGCGACACGTTTGACGAAAAGCGAAATCTGTGTGGTCGTTTGAATCAGTAACCCGATACAACCCCTCGATTCCTGTACTCGCCACCATGGCCATACACAGAAGCGGCATACATACGATCCAGATTGTCTAGGGCTGATATCACGACGGTGATTAAATGGCGAACAGCACAATGTCATACCTGGATAGCCTTTGAGACAGCACTCAGAACCCCCCATCTCAGGGACAGCGGTCTAATGCTGCGTAACGTCGTCCAATTAATCGATGAGGACGATCCTTCAATTCGGTAATCCGAAGGCATGTTGTGTGTCAGCATTCCGTCGAACACCATACCAGCGACAGCCTTGACCAATTCGTGAATCGTGATCAACAAGGTGTCAAGCAAACCGTACCAATCCAATCGTCGCGCCAGTGAATCTCACCAAGAAAAACGCGCTCGTTCCCGTTGCCAGATCACCAGGATCTAGCCCTTTTGCAAACACCTGGTATGGCGCATGGAACAACATTCCGATGCCAATACCAGCTATCAGCGGAAACGTCGACTGCAAAATGCGCAGCGAGTGCTCGTCCAGCAACGCGAGCAGCCCTGAAGCAGATATAAGCCCAACTTCAAGACACTATTCCGACTCCCCATACCAAATCCTACCGTGGCGATGAAAAGCCCAGCAGTCATCACCCATTTTTGGCCTGTCGTGTCACCCGTCTTTTCCTGCCAATATCCAATCATCCATGCAGCCGGCATGGAAGCCAGTGAAGATCCGAGGGAATACGGCAACATTTGAAGACCGGATTCCACAGGAGTAGAGCCGTCTACTGCCTGATGGGAAGCGAAAGTAAGACCTTGGTTGACTAACACATACGGTTGGCGCACCTGAAAATACAACGCAAGGTAGAAAGTCCCAGCGTTAAATGCCAGATTATGGAAGAACGTGATAATAAGAACACAGACTGGGAGGTAGATGAGTTCATGTATGTCGCTGACTAGAGTTTTCCATACCAATCATGAAACTTCGAAAAGCTGCAGGTGGGAATAAGGCATCACGCCTCGTGTACACCTCGTAAAATCCGCCGAAGATGAGGATAAGAGGTCCAAATATGATAAGCGAAAGAGTCGAAGGCGAAGTCCCTGTAAATTTAATGAAGCTTTTGAAATGATGGGCCGAGGGTCTCGCCTTACAACCGTTGCTCGCGGCAAAGCTAAATCCGACAATTAACAGTCCTGTGCCAGCCATAAAGAGCAGTCTGCAAATCTGCCGTAAGCTCGTGGAAATGAAGGATAAGTCATAGATATACAGGCCAAGGAAATCAAAATTTTGAGCGAACGCTCGCCATGAGGCACCTTTGGCCTGACCAACGGTGACATCTCGAAGAGATAGCGCAAGAAGAATAAATGCAACCGTGCAAACGGGAAGGTTCATGTAAACTTTAAGAAAAAAAAACGGCACTAAGCAGCGATCTCGTATAAATGGCTGCGACTTACAGGCCCATCTCCAGCTGATGGTGCTCGACGAACCAGCTAACCGACGCGGGTATTGGCACATCCTCGGAAATATGATATCAGACTTACTGCTGAATAATCCACCTAGTAAAGGTCCTGCGATGGCAGAGCAGCTCCACGTAACGCTGAGCGCCTGGGACCATTTGGCCCTGCTTTTTGGCTCGACTATTTCGGATGTGATGATCCACACTGAACTGACTATCCCTCCACCCCCGACTCCAGCCAGGGCCCGAGCTAATATGAGTCCCATAATGGACTGACGGTAATCCGATCAGGAAATATTTAGCATGAAGAAGTCATCTCGGATCACCTTGGCTGCACCACAGAGTAATGAACCAAGCGCAAAAATCAACATGCTCGTGTACAGGACGTTCTGAAAAACTATTAGGATTCCTTGTGTATCTCGGGAGAGAAACTCAGACCTTCCGTCCGACTAAATCAGAGACCTTGCCATATAAAGGCTGGCACGCGGTCTGGGTGAGCATGTACGCGACTCCGACCCAGGAGTATTGGCTTTGAGATGCTGAAAGATCGCTTGTGATCGTGGGCAGACTCGTGGAGACGATGGTCTGTTCAGATGTGAAGGCAAGACCACGGACTCAAAGTATGGTACGCACAGAATCGGTAGTGGCGAGGAACAATGATATTGCAGCTCTGCAGCCGGGTTGAGTACGATTGGCTTGCGCGGGAGATAAAGGGGTTACCCTATATGCACGAAGAGCAAGCGCGACGTCGAAAGCTTCGGCGCGCCATGCGGCGATACAAGGGAGACAGAGACGACGGTGCGCGTGGTGCCCTTCGTGAACAGAGCACTGGGGGGGATGAGCGACGAGGGGGGCGACGGGAAGGGTGCGACCCACAGCTTGGAGGCAAGGGAAACAAGAGAAATCATGAGTGAGCACGTATCAGGAATCAGGGGTGCAGTCCAGATCGATCCGGCCCCATCCCAGCGTCCCATTTATACGAGGGTGGCTTCCATGTGTGGACCACGAAATGTGTTTTTCCGCGCGGCGGATCGACAAGGACTGCAGGGCCACTTGGCGAAAGATTAAAATCAAACAAAATAAAGGCCTTTGTCCGAACGCGACAAAGAAGCATAATGGCTGGGTTAGACGGCCAGAGTGCACCTGAGACAGCAAAGAGCAAGTCCTAGGAAAGTGAGTGAGCGGAACGAGGTGTGGAAAGAGGGAGGGCCTCGTTGCGCACCTGTACCTATCAGAATGCTAGATCGCCGCGCCAGGTTAGTGTTTGAGTTTGAGAAGCAGCCGGGACGGGGTCTGGCATTGCTCAAACTGAAAAGTTGGACACCGCGGCACTCCCACTGCGCCTTTTCTCGTCCACGGCCAGCAACCGACTTATGAATGACACGCTTGGCCAGCCCATGCGACATTCACGATGAAACAAATCTAGATATGCGATAATAGCAGAATATAATATGATGCTTCTATGACTGTCATCAAGCCGTGGCCTTCTTCCTGGTCTCTCGCTCCGCGCTGTCCGATGGATCACCATTGCTCGCCGTTTCTCCGATTCCCTGCTCCTCTACGGTATTGAATTGAGAAGCGACGGTGTGACGGAACGAATGTCGCAAGGACGAACCCATGAATAAATCAAAGCCCAGTGAGCCCTCGTATTCCTTTCCATGCACGAGACAACCAGCCATCCTCGGAGGATGGTGGTGAATAAGCGAAAGAACCCCTACCGTTGTCAGTGTCTGCATCCTCTGCATTCTTGGAGCGCGCGGTCGTCGACCCCAGCTTGTCGTCACGAGGCGGTGCCGCAGTACTTGTTGAAGACATGTTACGACCCTCAGCATCGTCTGCATATTGTTGCAGGATCTCGCGTTGCCGTGCTGTCAATGACCTGTTGCCATATCTTTGTATACATCTTCATAAGCAGCGGCAATGGCTCACCTGGGGAGCTGGACAGCAAAGGAGACAAACAAATCCCCTTTATCTCCACCAAAGACTGGGGGAACGCCATGGTTTCTGAGAACCATCTCTTCACCGTGTTGAGTTCCGCTGGGGACACGAACGTCGACATGACCGTCTAGAGTAGGGACCCGCACACGACCGCCGAGAAGCGCAATGTGCAGAGGTATCCGCGCTTCGTGATGAAGATTTGCCCCTTGTCTTCGGAAGATCTTCGAGGGAGCCACTCCGACACGGACCAAAAGGTCTCCGTGAGTTCCTTTCCCTGTTAATGGGGCATCTCCAGCTCCTGGCACACGGATCGTCATGCCATCCTCGACGCCTGGGTTGCATCAGGATAAGCATGTACAAAGGCTACGGAATGTCCTACTGCTTACCTGGTGGGATATCAACGTTGACAGATTTACTGCTTCTGACGTGCCCCTGACCACCACAGTGGTCACATTGACTGCTGCGAGGGACAGTGGAGCCTGTTCCAAAACATGTTCCGCAGGTGCTGGCCATCTGGAATCCACTGTCTATGACAAATGTGCGCGTCCCGGTACCGTGACACGAACTACATGTTGCACGCTTTGCACCTCGCTTGAGGCCAGTGCCGCTACAAGTTGAGCACGTCGAAACCGGATTGACGTTCACCGTGCGGACGGTGCCCTTGCAAGCATCCATGAAAGTGACATTGATACGAGCCTCTATATCGGCACCCCGAGAGCTCTGGGTGAAGCCCGCAGAACGAGCACGTCCGCCGAAGGCGCCACCGAAAAGCTGGGAAAACAAGTCGCCTTGTGCATCGCCAAAAGCAGCACCAAAATCACGAAACCCGGAAAAGCCACCAGCAGCGTCGCCAAAAGGGTTTCGAGCAAACGCGTTCGGGTCAAAGCCTGGCTGTTGGGAAGCGGCTCCATACTGGTCATACGCAGCGCGCTTTTTCTCATCTTTCAATATCTAGGAAGAGTGAGATGGATGATGGATGCGGGGAATCGAGAACATACGTCATAAGCCTGCTGGATCTCGACAAACTTTGCCTGGGCATCCTTATCAGGGTTCGTGTCCGGGTGATACTTTCGTGCAAGCTATCTCGGGACTTGGGTAAGCAACTGTCGCGACGACCAGGATTCCAGGGCATACAGCGAAATAGGTCTTTTTGATCTCAGCAGCCGATGCATCTTTGCTGACACCCAAGACCTGGTACGGATTTCTGGCACCGGCTGAGAGGGCGGCAGAAGTGTGAAACACGTGCTGGAAGGCAACGGGGTCAGGATGACGGAGGAGCACTGGAAATGCGAAGGCACCTTGGCTCTGGGTTTGTGTCTGTGGCCGAGTTGCCTGAGCTGGGCATGGGGGCATGTTGAGAAGGCTCGCTGTGTCTGCTGTCTTGCACAGGCGTAGAAGGATATGAACGACGAGATGCGCTGGGACGGGAGGCGGGGGATCATTGGCGGTGGGCGGGCGGTGGGCGGGCAGTGGGCGGGCGCGAGGAACGACGAGGAAGAGAGGGGGATTTGTTTGCGTGTGTTTGTCGGCTGACTAAGACTCGCAGGACGCCCGCTGCTCCGTGGGCGATGGCGGGGCTTGTCGTAGGGCTCGTTGGCCGAGTGTCCGTCGACGAGGGGCGCAGGCAGCGTCAGCGTTGGATCTGGCAGTCGCGAGTGGTGAACAAACAATGCGCACGGCGAGGCTGGGGGGAGGAGGCGAGGTGCTGCGGCGGGGCCGTGGGTAAAAGGCCGTGCACGCAGGCAGAGTGCTGGTGTTTCTGTCCGTCGCGACGTCTTTCCATGGTGCGGCCCCCCACAAAGTCTGTTGCACGCGTCTACCGGGACGTCAACGCACAGTTTGGTCCTCCATGGCATGAATACGGTCCGCCCCTCCCTCCTTGTTCCCTCCCAGTCCCCTAACACTTCGCCACAGACAATCTGCAGGTACAGTGGGGTTCGCAGGATCACTACGAGATAGTCCGCAAAGTTGGCCGCGGCAAGTACTCAGAGGTACATCTCGTCGGTGATCGCCCGCAGATCTCACTCATCCCGTCTCCAGGTCTTCGAGGGTGTCAATGTCATACACGATGAAAAATGCATCATAAAAGTCCTCAAACCCGTGAAAAAGAAGAAGATAAAGCGGGAAATCAAGATCTTGCAAAATCTTGCCGGTGGCCCGAACATTGTAGCTCTCTTGGATGTTGTCCGCGACCCTGCCTCCAAGATTCCGAGTCTGATCACCGAGTACGTCGACAACGTCGACTTCAAGGTGCTATATCCACGATTCACCGACTTCGATGTCCGATTCTACATGTTCGAACTTCTCAAGGTTCTTCCTGTGCTTGATCTCTCGATATCCCATCTACTGAACCCCCCTGTCTAGGCTCTGGATTTCTGCCATTCGCGGGGAATCATGCACCGAGATGTAAAGCCCCACAATGTCATGATCGATCACGACCAACGCAAGGTACTTGTTGAGCTCATTGTCGTATACCCCAGTTCAAACGCACTAGTTATAGCTGCGACTTATTGATTGGGGTCTGGCCGAGTTCTACCATCCCAAGGTCGAATACAACGTTCGTGTGGCGTCCCGCTACTTCAAAGGTCCCGAGCTCCTGGTAGATTTCCAGGAGTATGATTACAGTCTTGACATGTGGAGCTTTGGCTGTATGTTTGCCTCGATGGTGAGAGTGCACATCTTTCGTGATCTACTCGTGTTTCCCTACCATTCCAATGTAGATATTCAGGAAAGAGCCGTTTTTCCACGGTCACGACAACTACGACCAACTCGTCAAAATCGCAAAGGTCCTCGGCACTGATGAACTGTATGCTTACATTGACAAGTACAACATCCGGCTCGACCCGCAGTACGACGAGCTCTTGGGCAGGTAAGACCTTGTCCGTCATCCTCCATCAACTGCCAATCGCCTTCATTAGGTATCCCCGAAAACCATGGACGAGATTCGTCACGTCGGAAAACCAGCGGTATGTTTCCAACGAAGCAATCGACTTCCTCGATAAATTGCTTCGCTACGATCACCAAGAACGCCTGACAGCTCGCGAAGCACAAGCACATCCGTACTTTGGTAAACCTTGACTCCTCGCTGTGCGCCCGCCATCCTGATCCCCGATCCATAGAACCCGTGCGCAGTGCTGCCTCTGCTGCCTCTGCTGATGGTGAAAGCGAAGACTCGGGAGCATCATCAGCCTAATCTATGACACTCCTTATCTCTGGCCATCCATTGCTGTACTACGCCTTCTAATTAGATATCTGCCCTGAGGGTGCCCAGTGAGCTTCCTTCTGGAGCCTGGCCTGATAAGTGCGATCAAAGCTCAGTGGCATCTGCTATCAGGGGGGTGCCAGCGCAAGTACTGGCGTAAACATTGCATTTAGGTGCTTCACGTGACACTCTTTCTGGCTATACCTCATGCTGATAGGGAGGAACGCACGACCGAACGCATGGGATACAACGCTCAATATTTCTACTTATCAGGTGGATGCCCTGTGCACATGCCTTTGTGAGTGCCTCGTCTTCAACAAGTCTACAAACTTTATTATTGGCAATCTGGTACAACCTGTGCCAGCGGAACAACGAACAAGTGCTCCCAATCACGTCGAGCTAGGAACCGTCGGTGAGTGTGTCGTCCCGATATAGTACCTTGCACTATGCGGCTCAGGTATGCTTTCACATGGAAGTCCAGTGGGTCTGTCCCTCCGTCTGCCTGCTGACACCTTTCGGACCGGGTATAAGAGCTAGAATGTCCTGACCGAGTAGGAATCAGTCACTTTCTTCGCGATTTGACGTCATGACATTCTTCCGCAGCTTCTCGCGTCATTTCTTCTTTGTGTCCGCTTGCTTATACTTGGGCAAGGTGCTCGCGTACAACAACGCTTATTACGACAATGTACGTCCACCGCGACGATCCAGTTCCGCAGCTTTCACTGACACCTCGTCCAGGTCGCAGTGTGAGTGGGATTTTCATCCCCATAAACCATTGACTAACGTCTCAACTCAGTTACTGGGGTCAAGACTCCTACGGTGCAACCAACAACAATGCTGCTTACTATCAACAACCGATATCATTCTATTGCCAGGTATGTTGTCCTTGCCAGGTTGGCGCGAGTCTTCTCATTCTGGGTAAAGGACGATGCCATAGATGCCATACCTGTTGCTTTCGTGGACACGTTCTTCGGCACCGGCGGAATGCCCGGGCTGAACCTCGCGAATGTATGTATGCACTACGTTCTTGCATCTCCACCTCTGTGCTCACAATCTCGCTAGACATGCAATCCGACGGATAATGCCACATTTCCGGGAACCGATCTTCCCAACTGTTCTGCTTTGGCTGCAGACATCGAATATTGTCAATCTCAAGGCAAGATCGTGACCATATCTCTAGGAGGTGCGGGTAATAGCGTCGGCTTCACCGATGACACAGAGGCACAGACATTCGCAAATACCAGTGAGTATTCTCGCGCACTTATCTAGTCCGGGCTGACGGCATGACCTGTAGTTTGGAACTTGTTTTTGGGTGGAAGCAGCACCATGCGGCCATTCGGCAGCGCAGTTCTGGATGGGTAAGTCAATCAATTCAACGAAGCACGAAGTCGTTCAAGCGATGATTGAAGTGTCGACCTTGATATCGAGGGGGGTGGCTCCACGGGTTACGCGGCTTTCGTCACAGAAATCCGCTCTCTGGCGTCGAGGGCCAGCAAGGCGTAGGTTCCCTTGAGTTCCGGTCTGCGGCCACGGACTAATGTGATGCACAGTTACTACATCACAGGTATCCCTACCGCTACTTCATATACTCGTCTCTGACTCTTTCAAGCTGCACCACAGTGCCCGTTCCCAGATGCCAATCTCGGTAGCGTGATCGACCAAGTGGGGTTCGATGCAATTTACGTCCAGTTTTGTAAGTGGGATTCGCTCGTCAGAGCACGGGACTTGACACTTGCTAGATAATAATGAATGCAGTCTTCCAAACTATAACGTCGTGTCGGTGGGATCGTTTTCTAGTCGCTCGCGCGTGTTGCTCACCGATGTGTTGATAAGGACTGGGACTTTGGTGTCTGGTGAGTGCTCATCACGAGGAATTGGTACGCACGGTGACCTCTCATAAGGGACATTTGGGCGCAGCAGACCAGCCCCAACCCGAACGTGCGCCTTTCAGCGGCTCGTCTTTTGGTCAGGTGTTGCTCACGGGAATATCCACCAGGTGAAAATATACATTGGCGCCCCTGCGTCAAGTAGCGCAGCCGGATCGGGTTACGTCCCGATCGGGGATCTCAGCAGCATTGCTGTTCAAATGAGGAAGAACTTCCCTTCATTTGGTGGTGTAATGCTATGGGATGCTTCGCAGGCATATGGTACGTTGGAGAGGTCTTTCTCATTTCATGGGTTGATGTTGGAGCTAGCCAATGCTAGATACGACCTCGCTATCAAGCAGGCTTTGAGTGCTACAGGTTCCACTGGGTTCACGTACCCGGCTTGTTCAGCCCCTGCGTTTGTTTCGGGACAAGTATATACTGCGGGCAACCAGGCATCGTACGGCGGTTACATTTGGGAGGTATGCAATCTGGGACGGTATGACGGGACCATCGACTGAGACACGGACAGGCAGAGTGGTGGACCAACACCGTGCCCACTAGTAGCTACAGCGGCTGGAGCGCCAGTACGTCTATCCATCGCTTGCATCGAGTTCACTCACATAGGTTCACAGTAAGCGCTTGTGAGGGATCGTCGACAGCCACGACGACGAGTAGTGCTGCTTCTCCGACAACGACCGTTGCGGGAGGCTGCAGCGGTGTGGCAGCTTGGGAGTCGGACGTTGTATACACTGCTGGTGACAAGGCGACTTACGAGTTAGTGCCATTAGCTGACGACTGTTCGTTTGACTAACTCTGTGCAGTGGGGATCTGTGGACCGCGAATTGGTGGACAGAGAACAACACCCCGGGAAGTATGCACACGATCTATGAGACCGATCGCAACAAGTTGTTGATTTTGAATTTCTCAGGTTCCGCTGGTGAATGGACTAATGACGGTGCTTGCTAGGCGTCTCAGAACCCGCTTTCGCCGGATTTCCAACCACGTCCGGTTGTCCTGTATATGAACGAAATGCATGAGTTGTGACGATCGATGATTATTACAACAAGGGCGGGCGGGTGATAACACGTCAATGGACGGGAATACGAGAGGGAAGTCCATCTAGACAGCCGAAAGTCTACAAATCGGACTAGCGACGGGTACAGCCTTGACGCGTTTGGATAAGAGATGGGAGTTCAATTCCAGAATGGGACTTGACGCATGTCAGTGTTCACTTCCGTCCGGATCGGACATCTACCACGGTACGCCGGATGATGTCTGAGACACCCTTGATCCGGATTCCGGCGGTCCCCGGCTCTCCGGCCGTGTGTGAAGCTAGGGGGACTGTCACGTGCTATGCGGAACCTTGCGATCGATGATGAAGTGGGAGGGTTGTGGTACCAACGACGCTAGAGACTCTGGGGTTGAATCCGAGTGTGCGTGATCATCTTTATCTCGGTTCTTGGGATTTGAAGTTGGAGGTGGTCCTGGATCATAGTATGGGTTATGTGCCTGCCAAGGTAAGACCCCAGAACTGTCGCGTAGCAGACCACAGACGATGCTGAAGGAGTAGTAGCTGGGTGGTGGAACGGGATCCATCGCTTGCGCGATGTTGAGTAGGCGAGAATAAATGACATATCCGGCGTGTGCGTCATTTGCCGCGTCTGTAAACAAACATCAAAATGCTATCAAGACGCGCGGAGGTGAACATCCGACTTGCATTCTTGTTGAGACGGACTGAGGAGTAGCTCCCAGTTGCTACGCTGTATCGAGCCCTTTGGCAAAGTAGCTTGTTCATATGCCTCCAGTAATCGCGCCAAACCAAGTGGATTGGAATATTTTCCCTTCCATCGGGGATTGTCGACAGTGCGAGCAAGAAGAGAAAGCTCGACACAATTGCGAACGGATACGCCGTAGTCATGGTACAACTTCTGGCAGTCATCTAGGGAGATGAGGCGGAGGGGCAGGGGCGGGGAGAGGAGTACGCACACTGGATGCTGACGCCTGCCTTGATCCAGGAGGGGGAGTTGAGGAACGCGGCCAGTTGGGAGGGGAACTCTGCGGGGGCGTCAGCGAGGGACAGGGAGAACGGTGGAGGGAGGTACGTGTCATGCGATGGATGTGGAGGAGCATGACGGACTCTGAGTTTGCGAGCTGGACGAGGGCGACGGGGTTTTCTGGGAGGCCCTTGCGGAAACTTGGGCGCCATTCGAGGTCGAAGCCGATGGGGCCGTGAGGAAGGCGAGCGAGGAGGGCATTTGCTTCGTGGTGGTCGGTAATGTACAGCAGCGTCGGGTTCGGTGTGCGCTGCCGCCACGAATACGCCGGGTGGATTTTGAGACGGTGCATGGCAAGGGGTCAGGCCTGGTCCGTGACCTGGTTCGTGACCTGGTCCGTGGACTGGTTCGTGACCTGGTCCGTGGACTGGTTCGTGACCTGGTCCGTGGTCCCAGTGCCGGCGTGGACTTTCCAGCCTCACCTTGGCTTGGCATTCTAAATATACCGCGCAAAGATGGAAATTCGACTTGGCTCTCCTACAAAAACTGTGCGCATGGTCACCCGCCCCCAGCACTCGCATGAATACCGCCGCTGCCCCCTCAGACTGCCCCCACAGGCGGCTCGTCATGGCCGTCCTCGAACAGGTCTCTCCCCTTCTCCCCCTCCCCCCTCTGCACCCTCATCTCCTCCCACAGGCACCCCCCCCGTCCCTCAGGGAGATCCTTGGCGCATACAGGTCCAAAGGCGACGGCGACCGTGACCTGCTCATTGCCATGCTCAATGCCAAGAGCGCAGAAGAGCAGGTCTGTGCCATCCCCCCCTCAGTCTCCTCGCTGCTCACCTGTGCACAGCGCATAGCTGCCATTGCCTCGCTGCACAGCACTCTGCTAGACCTCTACGCTGCAGAGGCCAAGGCCCCCCCTACTCCATATCCTCCTCACCTCAACAGCCCACCCCACAAACGGCGTGCTAGCGAGTTGTCCAGCGGTCATGAATCTTTCAAGTCTGCCCCTTTCCCAAGGGAGCTACCCCATCAGCCACAATCTCCCCGTAAACGACAGCGTCACTCTCGTTCCCCGGCAGCAACTTCACGTCGTGATGCGCGCTCGTCGCGTGATCTGCCACCCTCTCCTTACTCGTCACGCAGTGATTCCGAAGAGTATTCACCAAGATCCAGAGCATCCATGGCCATTGGTTCCCTTCTTTCTTCGGCCGTGGGCAGAGACGCTGCCCCTGACGAGTCTGAAAACACGCCCGAGGTTCCACAAACCCGCTTTCCCCCAGTCGGGGTGTCGGTGTAGTGTTGCCCTTCTCGTCCCTCATTTATTAGCACCTTCTTCTACTCTGTACTTTTACGCATTGCATAGCCCTACACATACACTGTTGCTGTACTTGCATCTTCTAATGATACTGTGGAATTTCCCTTGCACGACTTGGGAGTGCTAGCGTGGCACATCGTTGTTTAGACTTTTAGCCCCACCCGGCTTTGCTCATGGGCTAGATTATGTCAGCCATCCACCGCACTCCTGCAGTGGACTGAGCCCGCAAACGACTCGTTCGATCCCCACGAGCGCCGTGTACACACCCACTTGGACAGCGCTCGCGATCCGCGGAGAGGTGAAGGCAAGAATCATTGACAGTGATGAGATCCTCGTTGCAAGTTTCCTCAGGATAGCGAGTTTTGAACACCGAAAACTGACGCCATTGTCAAAAACCAGCGGTCACGTGAGTCGTGATCAGTCTCCCTTGCACGGTCACGAAAGCCCACAAGAATGGCGGATCCTGACGGTGAAGATGACTTCCCTAACGACTTTGACGGCCTTGACCTCGAGAACGTTCCCGGACTCCAAGCACCGACACTCAGCAGGAATGCTTCCGCGTTCTCCACTCCACTCTCGAGCCCCCGCGTGCAATCCACCACCGCGAGTCCGCTACCATCGACAGGGTCAGATAGCGTCGGCGACTTTGATTCCTCTTTCCTTGCCGCCGTAGATCAGCTTGAAGCTCGCGCACTCAGCGAAATATCTCGGGGTAAGGACGTCACAGAAAACAACATTCCCCAGCTGTTCTCACGTGGACCTAGCTTCGGAGTCATCAGCAACCGTGGAGCCCGGTTTGTTCATGCGTTTCACGTCGTGCCCATGGAACACTAAACAATACTCCAAGGTGGTCGCCGGACGGACCGCGAAAATGCTACAAGTGCACCATCCTCCAAATTCATCGATGGGTGGTTCTGATTTGGACTTAGATAGCGCACGGAAGTCGGTTATTGACTCCCCTCAACCTGGTATGTCTGCTCCATTGTCGCAAAGCACACCGGGCGGCGCTTCGTCCGTATAAAGCTGCCAACTATGGTAATTCTCATGGTACTCATATGCGCTAGGGATAGAGGATGCAAACAGCCTAAAGAAAGTTCACAAGCATTCTATCCAGTCCCCAGAGCTACCTTCCATGAACAGGAAAGGTAAGAGGAAAGCTGAGTCACAGGAAGTTATAGACATTCCCGCTATTTTGGCGGGATACGAAGCTGAGCTCACCTGCCCCATGTACGTTGATCCCCTGCAATATCCGATCTACATCTCTGATAAGCTACTTTCAAAAGCTGCTGTGATTTGCTGTGAGCTGAGCGCTTTCGAATTCCGGCGGAGTTACTGGAGAACTTACCTGTGAGCTCTAGTGTAGGTGCACAAGTGGCAAATCCATGCGGACATACGTGTTGCGGCGAGTGTGGCTACGGGTGGTTAACTCAGAACGTACGTATTGCATTCTTGATGCAGCAGCTTTTCATTGTAGTCTCCTTTTCAGAAATATGAACCCACCTGCGCCGTATGTCGCTCCGGTTTATATGTCCGAAAGCCTCTGCTTCCAAACTTTGCCGTCGACAATTTTGTGCAGCAACACCTTCAGGTCCTAGCAAGAAGTGGACATCCAGAGTGGCAAGAGAAGGGGTATAGATATATTGAGTGGAATAAGCGACTAGAGTTTGTCCTCATTTTCCACTCCATCCCGTTGAGTGATATTCAGCCTTTTCAGAGCCTGGAAAAAACAGGCTGCCATCAGAGCAGCGAAGGAAAAATCGAAAGAGACAGCTCGTCTACGGCGATGTCAATCACGCTACTATCAGGTCGAAGAGTATTCGTATGCTGCCCCGTGGTTAACTGATGGGACCGTGGACGATGAAGAGGATGTATTGCTCCCGCGTGTAATGCCACGTCGAGGAACTCGTCCCAGACATTGAGTAATACTCTTCAGACCGGACCTACGACTGGGGCATCCTATGGACGGACTGTATTGTTTTACCCTACACATTTGTGTAATATAATGTTGCGTCTGGGAGGAGTAAATGTACAATGTCCGAGGTCGGACCTTGATGTGTTGCATCTCATGACGAGCCCAAGCAATTGGCTTCAATAATCATCTTCATGGTCGTCACTGCCGACGTCTCGACCACTCCGCTTGCCCTTGTGCGCATAGCTGGACATTGATTGGACTAGGACACCATCGAGTATTCCTGGTGGCAGCTCGTACTCTGAAGTTCGGACGACAATCGCATACACGGCTACAAAACGGATTCAGCGTAGCCTCGGGAAGGAAATGAACTTGGCCAACTACCATTTTCAATTTTCTCCAGCGACTGGTTGGTGACGACCTGCTTCATGCGAAGCCCCTTGACGAAAGGAGTGAACCT
>JBBPOI010000230.1:0-19921 GCA_038091355.1 Phylloboletellus chloephorus | reverse complement strand
CACCTTGATAAAGCGCTGTATATCTGCCGCTACTTACTTGGGACTAGAAATTACTCCCTTGTCTTCGATGGTGCATCTGGATTAGGTTTCACCGCATGTACGGACTCTGACTGGGCCTCAGACCCAACGACCAGACGATCTCAGACTGGCTGGCTCATCAAACTCGCCAGTGCCACCTTTAGCTGGAACTCTCACCAGCAAAAGACTCTTGCTTATTCCTCTACGGAAGCAGAATTTATGGCATTGTCTGATTGTGGTCGCCAACTCACTTGGATTCGTAACCTCATGCAGGAAATGGGTTATACCCTTCGTCCACTACCAATCTGCTGTGACAATCAGGGGGCGATCTTCATCGCTTCAAACCCTATCACAGAACGCTGAAACAAACATGTTGAGGTGAAATGGTTTGGTATACGCGACTGGATTACCGAGAAGAAGATTGAGCTCTTCTTCATTGAGGGAACCAGCAATCCTGCTGATATGCTCACCAAGGAGCTTGGTCGTATTAATTTCGTCAAATGTCGGGAACAACTCGGACTTGAGTTCTATGATTCACCACAGGCTGCTTAAAGCGCCATTCCACTTACGCGCCTCACCGGCTGCTTAGTGAGGGGGAGTGTTGAACATGGCCTTACGCACTATGTATAAGCTCATACTCCCATGTAGTTATTTATTTACTACATTATGCAGAACTCCGTTACAGTAGTTAGCAAGTCACATCCGTGACATGTCACACACCTTGTAACGTATATAAGGCTGGCTGCTGTAAGCGCCACAACAGAGTTCTCTTGACCTCTAACCACTACTTGCTCAGCACAAGTCATAACCAGGTAAGCCACCACTTTCCCTACGCAACCTAGCCTGCTTCAACAAATCCAGTTGGGAGAGTGATGCCTGATCAGCTGGCCCATGTCAGGCTGTGCTACCTCCCATTTATACATACATTAGTGTTAGCTCATAATGAGAGGTGAGTTTTGAGTGTATAGCTCCGTTGATATTGCTGATCGTCTTTCGCTTCTGAGATTATCATCTTGCAGTCGCGTTAGTGTTGGACCAGCAGTGATCCGCTTGATGCACAGTCGAAAGAGTGAGCTCAATTAATGTGCTGGTTTCAACCGTTCGCCTTAGCAAGATCAGTGGACGTCGGAATGGTCCATCCCACGTCAGTCAGCAGTAATTTTGGGTTGAAATATATTTACACGAGACTAATGCGCCGAGTACAGCTGACCCCCTAGTGACCCCCTAGTAAC
This sequence comes from Phylloboletellus chloephorus, assembly GCA_038091355.1. NCBI lineage: Eukaryota > Fungi > Basidiomycota > Agaricomycetes > Boletales > Boletaceae > Phylloboletellus > Phylloboletellus chloephorus. Next base: position 18,671 of record JBBPOI010000230.1, on the reverse strand, counting down.
GGGTCCTCTCATGCTCACGTGGTCGTCAGCCTCCCTAGCCGACTACGATTCCCTACCTGACGCCAACCTACTCGCGCGGTCGTCCGTCTCCCTAGCCGGCCGTGTCTCGTCAAGCGGGAGCCAGTCAGATCCCTTCGAGCGGTCTCCTGGCTCGTCAGGGGTTCTGACATCATGTCAGGACCCTTTCAAATTTCTCTTGGGTGCGCGCTTCACTTTCTTGCCCAGGCACCACCGCCCGCGCTCACCTCATCGCTAGAATTTGTGTATTTTTCGTTGCCCGCCCTCCCTTCCCATTTCGCGTACTCCCATTCGCACTGTCTTTGCCCGAAGGCTCAGGCCCGCTCCTTCGGGGCGACTTGGTCTGCATCTACTCTGTCGCTTGTATTCACCTCTAGGTCGCTCTGCGTGGCCACCGGATTGGCTGGCTACACCAGAGCCTTTCGCTTCAGCGTGAGGCGGATTAGTCAAGATTCCATACTCAGTTTAATTCAATACCGGTAGGTTTCACTCTATTAATATTGTCGCTCTCGAGACTGGTCATGTCACGTCTATGGTCCTTTAGGTATCTGATACTACACCCGTTGGGGGATTATCTTACCCCTTTGCAAATCAACGATTTTGGTCTTCTCATAAACACATCTTCAATAGAGTCCGACCATTTAATTTTTGTATACTGTCCAAGTACGCTAAATGAACCTCTTCGCCGTGCGGTGTCTTGTGAGATTTGCACCCACAGGGCTTCTGATACATTTGATATGTGAGAGAGAGAGCCCCTGTGCCCAGCAGTCGGACCAGGCAGTTTATGTCCATATGTGATCGGACATGAACAGCCTGCAGAGGTTGATGTCCGCATACTATAATGGCTGAAACCTCAATGCTATGGGATGTGCTTGGATAGCCTTGGATATATGATGGTGGCTGGTGTCCTTTTAGGTATCCGGGCACTCACAGTTGTCACTTGCTGTCTGGTTTACAGACACTGCCGCCTTCACATCAAAGACCAAATGGATCAGGTATCCAGATGACCTCTAGGGGCGACCTGAGTGTCTACGCTGCTCAGCTGTACTATGGAGATCAGCAGACCGGCGTGTAGCTTATGGAGGCGCGTGAATCCGTCGCTCGCAAATTATGCTCCCGACTAGGACCGGTAAGTGGCGCATTGCGAGAACATCCACGACTTCGCTGCTCATCCCCGTCTTTCCTGTCGAGTCGTTCTCAATGCGGTAGGTCTGTTGGCATGCCGTTCACATATACGCATCCCCAAACCGCACAAGTTAAGAAGCCTCCCGTCATGATGAGTTGTCCGTGCCCAAAATCTGAAACGAGCTGAACAAGCGCCATTGCTGTAAGCATCCTGCCTATGTGCGCCTATGCGATCCGCGTTCCGGGAAACGCATCCTGCATCACCCTTGTGTTACTACGGTGACATCCTCACACCCAGCTATAGACCTTAAAAGTCAGTGGGAACATCGGTACCCTTCCCTCATCATCGTCATCTCTGCCTGCCATGTCTCACCCAACAATACGCCTGCGCGATGTTATCCCCCCCCCACGATATGTGACAGCTTGGGAGAGAGTCAAGCACACCAAACTCTACCTGTCTGCTGAATTGGTTGCCGAGATGGTATCGCATTTCCGAGATCTCTCTTCTCAGTAGCAACTGACGCCCTGGTGGCTACAGCTTGGCGTATTTCTCTACGTTTACGCGGGTTGGCAGAGCCTCTTTATTTCCCATAATGTATCGTTTCTTAACAAATCCACAGGTGTCGGCGCCACAGCCGCGTTCGTCTATGGCAATATCACCTCTGAACAACTTGGCTGTCAGTTCAGATCTCCATGGTGTCTGACATTGGTCCTGACATTGACGTCCAGCGCTATTTACTGTGGGCTTTGCATATGCCATCGGTATCGTGCTTGCAGTCACCCTCTGTGCATCGACTTCCGGTGGTCATTTCAGTCCAAGTGTCACCATTTCATTCGTCATATTCAAAGGTTTTCCCATACGAAAAGCTGTAATGTGCGTAATTATCGCATGTTCTTCCGCGTTTACGGAGCGCGTCAGATAAAACTAACATCGGACGTAGGTACATCTTCGCGCAGATATTTGCCGCTTATTTGGCATGCTTGATCATATATGTGCAGTGGAAAGACCTGATCGTGGTATGTTATATCTTTCGCCATCGGCTTCAGATAGAAGAGTACTCAGCTGCCTTTAGATCGCGGAAGAGGTTCTCGAACAGAAAGGGCTTTACGACGCGTCAATGTTCTCGTCTGCGGGTCCAGGGGGCATATTTGCGCTCTATGTATTGCCCGGGACGAACTTGCACCGAGTTCTTTTGAACGAATTCATGACCGTGCGCATCTCGTGTTCTTTTCCTGGCAATTAATTTGACATTGAATACAAAGGACTTTGTCCTTGGCCTAGTCATATGTGGATGCCTCGACCCAACCAACCACATGGTACCACCCGCAGCTGCACCATGGGTCGTAGGATTCACATAGTACGAACCCTGCTTATTCTGTTCGTCAGCTTGTCATCTGACCCACGCTACAGTGGCGTGGCCATCTGGGGATATTCTCCAACCGCAAGTACGTTGCCTTCTCAGAAATTTAGCGCATCTCATCGATAGTGACGAATACTTCTTCCAGTCGCTGCAAACACAGCGCGCGACGTCGGAGGGCGCTTGATGGCAATGACGATCTGGGGCAGCCAGGCCGCAGGCGGCACATACGCTGCGATATCTGCGCTCACGAACATTCCAGCGACGTTCGTAGCGTTCGCCGTTTACAATGCCTTCCTCACTTCTACCTGCAAAAGTATGTACTTCGAATTCTGGCCCAGAGGTGCAAGCGAGAAGCTCATTGGCATCCGTTCGATAGCCATCACCCCATCCCACGCTGATTTCTTTAAATCCATGAAGATGTACTGCGAAGACAACAACCTTTCCACAGAAGGGTTTCTCGCGGCGCTTGAGCCGCGCGAAGTGTCGACCCCCCCGAGCTCATTCGACGAGAAAACACCACGAATGGTGATGGAAGGCGCCACCGGAATCGTCTAGCTATTAGCATCAAGGATGATATGAGATGGGGAATCTGATGATCCGCATCTTCAATTCCATTGGAAAGGGTAATTCATGTCACGCATGGCATGGGTGGTGCTACCGTGGCCTGAATGGATTTCATTGTTAAAAAATACAATGTAAATTACGTCTTTCTTGTTCTAGAGCATCCGACGAAAACCGGTCGCCGCAATTCCGTTATGCCAACGGGATAGAAGTGCCCTAAGACAGATCTGGCGAAGTTACAACTTTGGTAGGACAGCAGCGGGCTCGTCAGATACTTTGACAACTCTGTTGACAGTCGATCTGAGCTCTGTAGGGGTCAAATGAAAAGGTATAGATGGACGCACAGCTTCCCAGTGTTGCCTCCGGAGAACAACATCGGCAGTGCCTTTGGTGCGTTCTCTAGCCCCTCTACAACATGGAACCTCCGTTTGAGTGTGCCATCAGCGAGGCCGACAGCTAGATCAGCAATTGCTTCGTGATACTGCGAAACGTAATCAATCCTGTGCAAGATGAGTCGCATAAGTGGAGCCGTGAATAGCGAGAGGAGCGTACACAACAAATCCTTCCATCTTAGCTCGCTGTAAAACGAGGTTCACGTAGTTGACAAGGCCACGAGGCGTTGGTGAATCTTGATAATGAATAAGCGTGCCCTTCACGAGAGATTAGCACGGTCGACGTACTGTAGGTAGAGATGGCTCCTGAAATGGCACAGTCAGCGGGCCCAGATTTCATAGGTAGAAGACGACACAAACCGCATAGGACGATCCTCGCGTTCTTGTTTAATCTCTTCAGTGCCATATCCAAAATATCTCCGCCGACATTGTCGAAGAAAACGTCGAGATATCCGACGGCCTTCTTGAAGTCCTCCTTGAATGTGCTACGCTTATAGTTCAGAGCTATGTCAACGCCGAGCTCGTTCTCAAGCCAGGTGCATTTGTCGTCAGACCCTGCAAGCGCCACGACCTTCGCGCCAGCACGTTTTCCGAGCTGGCAGACGAGGGATCCGACTGCGCCTGCAGCGCCTGATACCAAGAGAGTCTCGCCAGGTTTGAGCTTCCCGACGTCATGGAGACCCTGGAATGGGTCATTGGGTGAGAATTTGCAAAATCGATACTCGCCGCATCGCTCACGAAGTAGGCCGTCATTCCTGGGCAATGAAAAAAATGAAGGCAAGGTAAAACACGTTTTAACCAAAGGGCATACCAGGCATGCCGAGGGTGTTCAGGAAGTCCATTACTGTGGTCCCGGGAGGGGGGCTTGAATAAGTCAGTCACGCATTTTGCAGGGGAGCATGGGAGCTCACGTTATCTTCTGGAGAGCTGCGTCCTTCATGACGGCAAATTCAGTCCAGCCTGACGCACCTACATCAGTCATTGGGGACGGAGGAGACAGCACCACACACACCGAATACGCCAGAGACGACATCACCGGTCGCGAAAACAGACCCCTCTCCGGCCTCCACGACGACACCGACGCCGATGGCGCGCATCACCTCGCCGATCTGGACTGGGCGGACGTAGCTACGTGCCTCCCTCAGCCAGCCTCGCATCGCGGGGTCGAGGGAGAGATATGTAACTTGAACAACAGCCTGTCCCTTTGCAGCCTTCAGGACATGCGTCGAAACCGTCTGAGACTCAAAGGTGCCAGGGAGGATGTCTCCTTCAGGGCGTTCACAGAGAACGATGCGAGTGAATGAGGTGGGTAACATGAGATGGGTGAGAGTGGACACGGCTACTAGATTTATGAAGACATGATATAGATTTGATCAAACAGTTTGTGATGTCCATCATCGCGGACTTTGGCGCGTAGTCTCCAGCAGCCGAGTTCTCGATGTACAGTCCACGCTTCAAAACAACACTAGGACGATAGCGGTACGTAGACAGCAAATACAGGCGAAACATGAATAACTTGTGTGCTTGCTTTCCAAGTTGAGGTGTGGTACATAAGTGAGCATGTAGATAACGCGATACGAGGCCAGGTCCAGGGCGAGACAAGAATCGTGATCATGACCGACGGATTTTTGGGGCGGGTAGCAAGCCTATCAAACCAAAGACGAGGGCATATAATCCAGAGGCTGCATTGGAGGTCATGGACGGCTGAAAGTACAGCACGGTAGAGAATTACCTCCGATGGTGCCCTTCAAGTATCCCAGGCTTGACCATTTCCCGAGAGCGATGGAAAGGAGTGACCAACCAGCGACGATTGCGGCAGTTAGAGTTGGGATGACGCGCGACAGAACACCAGACTGCCTCCACGAGCGGTACTTTGAAGGAGTCTGAGCACACAACGGGGGCAGGTTGCGGACAGGACTCACGTCGGGCTCAACCCCCTGCAGCCAGTGCACGAGCAAAACATAGAGGAACAGAAGGACGACGAGCACGCCGAGACATAGTGCCAGGACTGCGACTGTTCTATTCCCAGTCAATCGGAGAAGACGGTGTGAACAGGCGACCTACCGCGACCAGTCGACCTGGGCAGCAGTGGGGGGGGTGAGGAGGCCGAAGAGGACGCGAGGAGTGTTGAAGAGGAATGTGACCACGGCGCCGGGGACGATGAACTTGAGCTGATTGAGGGTGTGTCCAGAGAGTGCGTGCAGACGTGGACCGGCCATGCTCATGGTGTAGGACCAGACTGGGGTCACATGTTGCCCGTATTTATTCTCGGTGCAGTACAGCACCGGGCCGAGCTACTCAGCCGTCAATCCATCTTGCCTTGTACGCGGGACAATCCATTGAAACTTGGTACGACCTACACATGCACATGGATGGGTCTAAGAGGCTTGGTTCAGACGAGGAGGAGCACTGCGGCCAGTTGCCATTTTGAGGCCGCGCAGAGTCAAGCTCCTCCATCACATCGCATTAGCAGTTAGTCAATGGCCCGGAGGAAACCAGCCAAAGCGCTAGTGATCAAGGTTCCACGACATGGTGCTCAGCGTATAGGACTCAAATTCAGCTTGTCGGTAGAGAACCTCGTTCGAAGAGAACACGCTACCAAGTCTGCGAAGCAACAGTCCCGCGTCCGGTACCAGCATAACAATGATCCCCCAACCGGCACGCTGGCCCAAGCAATCGTCAGTTCAACTCGCGACGTCTAGAGCACTGTCCTCATCCCGACTATAGGAATCCGCCTCAGAATGGAATTCGCTGTTGACCAGCGCTCGCGCAGAAAGAGGGCCTCAATGGGACGTGGGGACCCAGCAGTAAGTGGAGCCAGGGCATGTCGCTGTCCGCAATCATTTGACTGTTGTTAGATTCCAAGTCGACTTTGGGTCAAATCTATACTACGACCCCACCCCGCTCGTCGAAGCCCTGAAACAACAACGTCCCCAAGAAGAGGACCATGGCCAAACCCTCGCACGACCGGGATCAATGCAGCCTCCGGACTTCCGCCACGAGTCCCCTCGCATGACTCGAAACCCTTCTGTTGCAGTTCAACAGAACTACGCCTACGGATCTCCCCGCCATCCACAGCATCAAACAGCACCATTCAACCCCATCCCACCTGGCCATTTCTATGGCGATCCTCGTGCAGCTGGCGGAATGGGTAGTATGTCTCCAGACATCCGGAGACGCACTGGAAGAGTTGGACTGGATGAGGGATTCATTGCACTTCATGGACCATAGAATAATAGTATCGCAGATACCAGCTGGCATGTATTCTTGCATAGTTCAACATCTAGTGTGGCTACCGAGTTGTCAATCTAGTGTGGCTTCAAAGGTTGAGACTACAAGCATTACGCTCTTTCCCTTATATTTCATCCTGCTCATTCTACGCGCTTCAACAGGATCACAGTTTCAAAGAAAAGCGCGACCTTAGTATCCTAACCGGCAGTGACTCCTCCCCTTCTGTAAGGCGTGACCGCAAGCGCTTTCCGAGGATTGAGACTTCACTCTTTTGTGTTGACTGATGCTCGTCCGCTGTTTCCTGAACCATTCCCTCGTCCCGTGTTGACCCCTCTTCAGGCTCTTCGAGTTCCTCCGGCTCTTCCGAGACCTCGCGACCCTCAACCCTGGTCCCTTGCTTGCCTGCTTGCCGACTAGGGGGGATTCTCTTGGCCTCGTCTGCCGCCAACGCCAGCTCCACCACCGACGGCGGGCGACACTTGGCTCTGCGAGGTTCCTTTGCCGCATCTGCCGCCGGCATAGTTAACAGCCGATGACCTGGACAATCAGGCGTGCAGCGATGGTGCTTCTTCGCCGAGAGGGCGTGGCGCGGTAGAGAAGTTTGCTTGCGCGACCACAGAAACGATTGAGCCTCGTTTCGACATGGTAATGGGTTGCACGTATGAATGCAGAGTTCGTAGTCAATAGCATCGAAAGTCGGAGGGCCATTGCTCATCTGCGACACGGGGCTCACAGGTATACATGGGCCTGCGGGAGCTTGCTGTGAAGCGACAAGCACCTAACTTCCCGTGTGGGCAACCAACACACGGAATGCGTAAGTTGGAAAAGCAGTCCACGTACGTTTTGTTGTTGCTCCTGGAACCCATTATTTCCTCCCTGTGACTGCATACCGCTATGTTGGTTGGCGGTTTTATCTGCATGCGGCTACAGGTGTGTGAGACACGAGCATTTAAGCTACTTACGAGGAATGAACGTTACCGTGGGAGACTGTGTGGAGTTTAGCTGACCTTGAGCAACTTGGTTATGCTCAGAGTCAAATGAAGCAAGCTGCTTTGGTGATAGCAGGGCTCGGAGGCGCACTATCGTGGCCTCAAGATCGCGAACTCGTTTCACAGACTCTTGACAAGCAGCTCGTTGGTGCTCTGTGGCTGCCTGGCAACAAAGACGTGGGTATCGCATCGGGTCTCAGAAACAGAGAGAACAAACAGTCCGATCATCAAGTGCACTCGTCAGCCTTTGAATTTCATTCCTCTCCCTGTCCAAAATAAGTTTGTCATCTTCTGCTGCCTTGAGCTGTGCACTGAGATCCAGCTCCCGTTGTTCTAATTCAGATACGCGGGACCGCGACGATTGAGCGTCCCGCTTCCACTCGTTGCCGTATTTCTGCCATTGCTGCAGCAGTTGCTTCAGTCGACTTATCTCCTGGTTTGCGAGGTCGAGCTTTTCCAGCGTGTTCTCGAGCTCCGTTTTGGCCGGGTTAGCTTCTACCGAAGGGTCGTCGGGTATCTGCTCTGGGGAAGGTTTCAAAGCGTCGGCGTCTGCCTTGGCAGAAGCAAGGGCTGCCTGAAGCTGTTCGCTCTGAGCATGCAGCGATTGTTCAACGCGTTGTAGATCCTTCTGAAAATGCTCGTTTAGCAGTGAGCTACATCGGACGCGAGAGTCCCAAATTGCACCTCAGCTGCTTCACGTTTCCTCTGGCACTCCTCCAGTGCTTCATCCTTGGAGTGAAGTTCTGCAGCGAGCGCACGGCACCTTTCGCGAAGGTCGATTGCCGCCGGCGATCCACCGGGCTTCCCCTTCGTTTCAAGCATCCCGTTGTCTGCGTCCCTAGTTTCTTCGCTGTTCTGTTCGATTTCACCCTCCGAGTCACCCCAATCCGAGGGATGATCGTCCAGCCGTGCACGAAACTTGACAAAGGACGCCATGAGGGCATCGCACCCCATCGCCAACGTCTTGCGTTCGTCAGCCCATTTCGCGGAGGACTGTGTGAGCTGGTGCCGCAGGTCGGCGACTACGTGCTCGAGTTCGAGGTTTTTCTGCAGCAGCTCGTTGAGGTGGGGTCTTAGTCTACTCGGCGGTGCCATGACCTGGAGTGGACGGGAGCTGGAGCAGTGGCAAGTTACCTTGACCTTTTCTTCTCTGGATAGTATCAACTCGTCGACATTCTTCAGGTTGAGCCTTTCACACGGGATTATAGCAGTTTCCAGCCGAGTTGGCGCTCTGATAGTCGTGATTACAGCCAACATATTGTGCAAGAAACGTTGGTCGACAATGTTAGAGTGTCTGGCTGAACACCACAGGCTCTCTGACACCAACAACGTCCCTCCCTCTGTCCGATGTCTGAGCCACTTGTGTAGTGCACGCGTTGAATCAACGAGATATTCCAGCTCCTTCCAAATGAGATTGGCTGCAGCGGTCTGCGTCGGGCCCTCCTAGCGACACCGCCCTTTCACCGTCCCGACACATTCCAGGTGCTCTACACGTTCTCTTTCTTACATGCTGTGAACTTTTCCGTTATGCAGGATGATCACTCGTTCGCCAGTCAAACCAGCCAAACCTCCCTGGGGGGCCCCTCCGAGACGCGCCCAGACGCCGCTGCGTTCCACTCCCGTTGCAACAGCGACGACGTCGATCCTCACCTCCTCGACCGCCACGGGCTCGACAGCGACGCCTCACGAAGCCATGGTCGCGTCACAGCTTGCGCACATAAACGACCTCGTCCAGAAGAACCGATCCCTCGAGCAGACGATCAAGAAGCTCAACGAGGACTTCGCCAGGTCTGCCGCCGATATCCTCGCGCTGAAGGCCGAGCGCAAGTCCTGGGAGGGGGACCGCAGGACATGGATGGGCGAACGTCAGAAATGGATGGACGAGAGGAAGACGTGGGCTGAGGGATGTGATTCAATGCAGGCATGCCATCGGATCCAACAGTACCGCGTGGCGTGTTCATTGCAGGACGAGCGTGTCGCTGTGCTCAAAATGCAGGAGGAGGCGAGAAAGGAGCAGCTGAAAAGATTGCAGAGGGACTACAAGATTGTGATGTTCCAGGCACGGGAGGCGGAGCTGGAGGCACAGATCGAAGAGGTCGAGGACCTTCGAGATAAAGCAGACGAAGCGAAAGCTCAATGCGAGAAAGCTGCTCAAGAGCTGAAAGCGCGGTGTGCAGTTCTCGCCGACGAAGTGAAATCGAAGGCGACGGAAATACAGGCTGCGCACAGACAGCGCGAACAGGTCGAGGTATGCTTCATCACTAAAGTAACCTCCCGAAGTTTGTCATGAGACTCCTAGGACGACCTCCGGCGACTTCGAGAGGCCCATGCAGACGCAACAGCAACGTCCACCGCGTCGTCCTCCAAACTCTCACGTCTCACCACCGAACGAGACGCTCTAGAGGCTCAAGTTACCTCCCTTAAGCGTTCTCTCGAGCTCGCTCAGGACGAAACTGCTCAAGTTCGCACACAACTTACTAACTGGCAGAACCTGAAGAAGGGCGAGGATGCCGACGCAGAAGAGGCGAGGAAGAAGAACGCCGAACTTGAGCAAGGACTCAGCGAGGCAAAGAGCCGTGTCAGCGAGCTCGAGACGCTTATTGGACAAACTGACAAGCTCGAGGGGAAATTGCAGAAGCAGAAGAACCGAGTTGACAAGCTCAAGAGCGTTCTTGAGGAATGGAAGGTAAGCAATGATTATGTTTGGAGCCCACGGAACTCGCTAGACCAATCATCTCGTAGGTGGAAGCTAAAGAGCAAACAACGGCACGAGAATTGGCGGAGACTGAGTTGGCCAGCGGACGAGCGCAGATCACCACCTTGGAGCAGGAAATTACGGAGCTTCAAGGGCAGCTATCTGCTGCCTCCAAGCCTAAGGTGTGTTTCTGCCTCTGTTCTTATTTGTTCGCTCATAAATACTCGATAATGTGCTAGCCACCGAGAAAGAAAGCGAAAACTCCACCTCCACCCGAACCAGTACCATCAGACGAGGAAATGGGTGGAGAGATTTCTTCGCCATCTACATCCACCGCCACCCTGCCAATCAAAGACAAGTCCAGCAAATCGACATCTACTTCGAAACCCTCCTCCATTAGACCTGCTGATGCGCCAGCCAAGGCGCGGCCAAAGCCTCACCATGAGAAACGATCTGATCCTATTCCTGAAGTTCAAGATAGTGATATAGAGATTCTTGACCATCCTCCCGTTCCGCCATCCGCTCCTGTACGGAGTGCGAAAGCGAAAGGGAAGCAAAAAGCTTTACACGACGGTGACGGCGGAAGCGACGTCGAAGGGGTAGAAGCACAGAAAGACAAGAAGAAGGGGAAAACGAAGGATACAGAAAGAGAAAGAGAAACGGAAACGGGGAAACAGACCAAGGCTAAGGTCGTCAAGTCAAAGAAGGCTCTTGCAAGCGATAACGCCGACCAAGAGCGTTCGAAAACCAAGGCGAAAGCGAACTCCAGGAAACGTACACCGCCAGATCTCCCGAAGAAGTCCAAGGCCAAAGTATCGCAAGCCAACCTCGATTCTGAGGACGCTGCGGAGGCGGAGGCGGAGGCGGATGCTGTGCCGAGGAAGAAAAAACGGAAGATCAATCTGTTTGGAGGTTCTCAACCCGCAACATTTGACTGGAATTCGCTAGGACAGGTATTCCTGGTTCGCCGCTCGCGATGCAACGGTTGCTAACATGGCCATCACACTAGACTGGGGAAGGATTGGGTATACCAACACAACTTTCGCCAATGAAGGATACAGATGTGGTGCCCCGGCGGCTAGGCCGAGCAAGTAAAGGGTAGTCTACGGTAGACAAGCGTGTCGCCAAGTCATGAAACTCCTCTCAGCGTGGACATTCGTGATCAGAGCGATTAAAGTGGCCTTTCGCCTGTGGGCCAGCCTGCGTGCTGCCTGTGCTGTCGAGCAGAAGAGCACAGGCGTGTAAGGTGGCCAGTAAACGGTTCGGTTGAAAGAAGTCCAACCAATCCAACTTTCAAGTACCAGGCGGAGCTTGAAATTCCCCTAGCAGGCCCCATGAATACAATCAGTGCATGGATCGACCGCCTGCGCCTCAGCTTCGTCAGTCCCGCGTTGCCCCAGATGCGACTCGGCCCCGACGGGAGCTCCAGAAATCCCGCGATGGTCAGTCCAGTGCTTCGCGGGTCGATTGGTGGAGCACTTAGCGGGAGACCAGATCCAGTTCTTCACATGGGACGCCCACAATCCCGGCGTGAGTTGGTGGAGACATCTAGAAAACGAGATGCCTCGCCTGGCGGAGCTGGGGTTCACGCAGGTCTGGCTACCCCCACCAAACAAGGCAATGCGCGGCAAGGTCACCATTTCTCTGGTCTATGCCTGCCCATTGCTGATGGTGCGATAGCGAGGGCAAGGATATGACGCTTATGATCTGGTATGTGTAGCTCCGGCGTACCGACGCTTCTCCCTTCATCCGTCCGATTCGCCAGTGGGACATAGGAGAGTTCGATCAGAAAGGTACCATCTCGACGAGGTGGGGTACCAGGGAGGAGCTCCTTGAAGCTTGCTCTGCTGCACGGCAAAACGATATCAGCGTCATCATAGATGCTGTCCTCAACGTAATTTTCTTCCAGGCTCTTCTGTTGAGCCAGCACTTACCCCCTGTGCACACCAGCACAAACTTGGTGCTGACAGGCGAGAAATGTTCACCGCCGTGCGCGTAGATCCCATGAACCGGCTCCGTGCTCTTGAGAAGGAGCGCAAAATCGAAGTACGTAGATGTGGTGTTTTCCCCAGAGAACGCTTTGCTCTATCTCTGTCAGGGCTGGACAGCTTTCGACTTCCTTGGACGACAAGGAAAGGTGAGCATAACAATTACATCCACTCCAAACAAGCAATGAATACCCTTCTCGTGACAGTACAGCGGGATGAAGTGGACCTATGAACACTTTTCTGGTTTGTCTCACCATGAAAGTCCGCTTTGACCTCCTAATCTGTAGCAGGACTTGATTGGGACGGTCTAACTCAGACCAATGGAATCTATCGCATATCGAGCAGTGGTCATAAAGGTTGGTCGAGCAGAGTTGACAATGAGCTAGGTAACGATGATTATCTCCTCGGAATCAATGTTCGTATGAGAATGGGATCTCAGAACGGCTGTTCCAATAACCGTTGTGTGAATAACTTCCAGATCGACCATCGACACCGTGAGGTACGAGATGATCTATTTGCGTGGGGCTCGTGGATACTCGATGTGCGTAGTTGCAATTTGGCACTCGTTCCCACTCTTCTTCTGAGCCGCATCCCAGGTGACTGGCGGGAATGGATTTAGGTTGGATGCCATAAAACACATCGATCGAGGTTTCCTCCTCGAGTTTGTGAGATTCGAATGCAAATTTGGTGGTTTCACGTCCTTACGGGCCCGGTTCACTCTAGATTCAAAGAACTCGTAGTGTACCCTACAGAGAGAGGTTGTTCGTCGTCGGAGAATTTTGGACCGCCAAGTAAGCATTGTTTCCCTCTGCTTACGATCCAATGACATGATGTGAGAATTCAGTGTGGAGAGGATACTGCCTCACATCCGAGCGTTTCGAGGACAGGTACGCCTCTTCTCGAGTTTAGTTCAACCATAAGTTAAAACATGATGCAGACAGCTTTCTTTGATGTGCCACTCCACGAGAACTTCCATCAAGCCAGCAAATCAGGCTCATCATATGACCTTAGACGGATCCTCGACAACTCTCTTGTCGCGATTAGGCCAGGAGATGCTGTAACCTTTGTGGACAATCACGAGTAAGTAATAGATCTCCTGACCTCAACGATTGCATCAATGCCGATTGAACGATAGCACTGTGAGGAGTGGCATCTTTGTATCGTCGCACACATCTACTAACGGAGTAACTCAGCAAATTGGCCAATCCCTAGAGAGTTGGGTTGGTCCGTTCACGTTTCCAAGCGCTGCTTGTTGACGGACCCACGTTTTCAGGTGGGCACAAACTTCAAAGTCCAGGCATATGCTCTCATTCTGTTGGGTTGCGACGGATTCCCGTAAGCGGCACCCTCGACAACATGCCGGAAGACTCTGTTTACTTCTGACGTGGGCTTTCTCTAGATGTGTTTTCTACGGTGATCTGTTCCCTAATCAAGAGTGTTTCGACGAAACTACCTCGTACAATATTATGCGACTGCTAGCAGTCCGGAAGTCATTCGCGTACGGGCCGTCAAAGGACTACTTTCAACATCGAAACTGCATCGGTTTCGTTCGGATGGGCAATTCTGAATATCCGGGATGTGTCGTGGTAATTAGCAACGAACCCTCTTCTGAAGGAAGAGAGACTTCACCGATAGTTCGAATGAATGTTGGCCCAGTCAGTTTGTCGAATCATGCGACCGTGTTGTCAGAGTTCTGACTCTCGTCTCCATGCATTATAGAATGGCAGAGGTGCAGTGTTTCGCGGCTTCTTTGACACTTCCCGTCAGATTGCGGTTGATGTCCATGGGTGGGGGGGATTTTATTGTTCGTGTAATTCGGTCGAGATATGGATCAAAGATGAGCCAGGATGCAATCGTGCCCAGAGTTAGTAGTAGGTCGTACGGCTGTTGGCAAGATCGTGAGTGATCATGATACAATAGCCGATACCTGCGACTGCGAGTTCGAGATCTCGAAGGAATGGTTTTGTTTCTCGCAGTTCAAGACTACATACATTGATGGAACGGCAGCGATACAGCCAGTTTTTGACGATTGATGGACTCATCAGGACAAGTCACGACATCGTGCCCAATTAAACTCGACATATAATCTAAATAAGTTTGAACAACCGGATACCGTTCACAAAATCTCGCTAGAATAAAAAACTACGACGTCGATCCGCATAAAATGATACCGCGCATTCTCGTCTTTCGCATGTATACATCCTCAGTCGAGCAGGAGCTTGCGGGGATTCTCAAATCGTGGCGTGATGCGGCAGGGGAACGGGGAAGGTCGACTAGCTCGGAAGAGCAGCCAATCATCAGCGGCACTGCGGCACGAAGACGACAGCGACGACGACTCACAGTGCAACCCCGCCTGTGAACTTGGGGAATATATCGATCTCACAGCCTGCAGTACCGATCGCTTTGCTGAACCTGAACATGGACAGCACGTACGCCGCTCCGAGCCAGACCGATGCGTCGGCGAGGTGCCGCCCGGGGCACATCCTGCGTCCGTAGCCAAAGGAGAGGCCCGATATGTCTTCCGGGAGGAGGTTACCATCTTCGTCCAGGTGTCTTTCTGGCTTAAATGCTGCCGGATCGGGAAACCTTTCTTCGTCGTGTGCGAGTCCCCTAGTGTGTTGCAAGTGAGACCGTCACCCCTACCGAGACATGACAGAAAACGACGTACCACAGGTTCGGTATTATCACAGAACCTAGGGGGTAGACGATAAGGACGGAGTGATACGTTGCATATACCACTAACCTTTGGGAATTAGGTACTGTTCAAAGACGTCATCCTTTGCAGCCATACGTGGGACCGCTATTCGGTGGGTCAGTACTCTGGAGAGGCTGGCATGTGAGAGCGTACCGAGTGGAGCAAACGAAACCCATCTCGCAATCTCCAGGACAATGGCGTCGATGTACGGCAAGGACGCTCTGTCGCTGAAAGCTGGAAGTCTGTTCCTTCCCACTACGCTGTCTATCTCTGCTTGTGCACGATCCTGGACGTCGGGATGCAGAACCATCAGCATGACGAGCGTAGTCAGATTCGACTGTGTCTGGAAGGGGTGTTCGCCGCGTCATGATCACATCCTGAACATGCGAGCAATCGGCAAACTCACTGTATCAGTGCCAGCTTTGCGGAGGGAGAACAACATCAATACATGAATGGCATGGCAACCAAACCAGTTAGCTGCTCACCTATGAAACCTGACGTCGCACAGTCCTTGATATTCTGCTCATACGAGTCACGATCTTGAGCGCCCGTAGTTTCGCTCTCCAACAGTTGCGCAACCATCGAACGGTTGTTCGTATCCTTTGACTATCATACGTCGTGGGCGGTCGGCACGCGAGAGGAATCGGAAAGTCACATTGCATACCAAACTATCCTTGACGTATTGGAAAGGGACTTCCCGGATCTTGGGAGACAACTCCTTGCACCGCGAAGCCAATCGCTGGAGCTCAGCACCAGGAAACCACGACGGGAGGTTGAGAACTAGATATCCAGTCAGACGGGAAGTTGAGACTTTCCTTGACTATGACTCACGTTGAGGAAAGGTGTTGAGCAAGACCGCTCTCTCGGGCGTCATAAGGACCATGATACCTACCAACTCATTGATTGGCGCTACGATGGGATCGTCCCTCGGGATGACATCATAACCGTACGTTATGGACATGATGATGGACGCGGCAAACCTAGGCAAGAGCGGTTACAACTGCCCAGACATGACGAGATTGCATGCTCACGTTCTCATATGATCGTCGAAACCCTCGGGGGAATCTAGAAGGTTTCCCAGCAGAATCCTCCCTTTCTCGCTCATCGACGAGTGATACGCATCGATGGCCGCGTTGTTGAGGCTTTGATGTAACATTTTCCGATGAGTCCTCCAGGTTTCGCCGTAAGGCAGATGCCCCGTGTTGAATTCCACCCCAAAGCTATGGACGACAAGATCACATCATGAGATCTGACAAGTCGAACAAATCTAGAATTCCTTACAGAGAGGTGGTTCGGATCACCGGGCGATCGGAGTAGATGCTTGAGCGCTGTTCGAGGAGCGCTCTCGCGACCCTCTCCGTATTGAGAATGACATAGTGTTGACCCAACAGGTTGCACGAAACGATTTCACCTGGCGTTGCCATGACGAAGGACGAACAGCACGGTACCGGGGGCTTACATACCATACGACTTCTTCCAATCTGCATACGTCAGCCATGGCTCGCTCGTGTTGATCTCGAAGGCGCTCCCGATAAAGGGCAGCCCTTTGGGACCCGGGGGGAGAGGGAGCTGGGGAGGGGACAGCTTTTTCTTGAGGGCGAAGGCGATGACGAAGAGAGCAGGGAAGACGACAGCAGCGAGAGCGCTCAGCGGAAGATGATCCATCTTGGGATGGTATATCGATGGTGTCCTCGTTATCTCTTCAAGATTTTATAGCCATGTGCACATGTTTGCATTCCTCCCAGCATGAATGGTATAGCATGAGAACTCAGTGGGCTGGAATGATTGAATGATAAGCGCCACAAAAGTCATAATCAGAGGCAGTTCTGGCCAGTGGACGAGCAGGTTGGAGTAATATGAGGGTCATACCATGGCATGGAAAGTGAGACATGTACGTACTTGACATGCACCAGATGCGGGTTTAGTGGACAATCTGGCGTCGTCAGTAACGTGTCAACCCAACGTTGCGCTGCGACGCGATGACACGGCAAGTAACGCAGAGGTCGTGCAATGCTGCCATGTTCAATTGACTCGACAGTGCCTGAATGTGGTTTCGATTGTCCGCACCACAGACGTAGCAAGCCATGAACGCTGGCTTTTGGCGTCGCTTAAATTCACCTTGGCCAATCAGAGCGCTCACAGAAGTGTAAGAAACTGTCGAGTACGTCGTTTGAGGTTTTGCTGATGTAGTATCGCGAGAGGCGAAGGCGTTGATATCGGGTAAGATGAGTGAGACATCCTTCAACGACGACACCCTAGCACTCATTAGGTGCACCCCAAGAACAACTAACCAGACCCTGGTGGCACTCTGAAGAAGCGGAATGAACCGCACCTTGTCCAACGAGGCTCGGCACTATTTCCAAAGTAAACCAGACCGTGTGTTCCTTCCATTCCCGAACGTAAAGGTTCCCATGAAATGCTACTCAAGGTTTCAAATCTGAGCGCTCTTGATCACCGTCGGGTCCAAAATCCCAAAAGCGTGCGTTTGCAGATGTAACGACAAGACAAGACGCCTGTAAACACACGGAAAGCCATGGCCGATCAACTCATCGCCTCTTGACCGCGCGCTCGTCCAGGAAATCTTCCGCAACTTTCCTCTTGGCACCAAATCCGAATGCAACCTTTGTCCGCTCTCCCGTGACAGGCGTGTTACTCTGAGAGGGTGTGTCCACGGCCGATGATATGCGCGAGAAACCGGGTTTCATCAGAGGCGCCGGGGACCCGGAGCCATTCGTTTGTACAGCTGATGAGAAGCCGGAGGGCACGGGACTTGCAATGACTGAGCCGTTCGCTTGCGGGGCAGGCAATGTGATAAACCCTGGGGAGTCGAGGGCTTGAGGAGCAGCAGACTTGGCAGCTTCTTTCTTCTTGCTTTTCGTTTTCTCCGTCTTACCCTTCGACAATGGCTGGGGGTCTAGGAACTCCGATGCTTGAGGCACAGCACTAGAGAAGGAAAGGTGAATCCTGCCGCACCATCCTAGAGGAGAGAGAAAACGTACCCCCGGTTTCCGACGGACAACACAAAGTGGGCTTGCCCGGTCTTTTCCTGCCGGATCTGGAACGCTCTGTTCATGCTCAGAGGGGTGTCACCACTAGCCATGGCCTCCTTTTTCTTCTCTTCTGCAATCTTCTTCAAACGCTTCTCTGTCTTCATCTTCCCAGAACCTTTGCCGTGGAATTTGTGAGACAACGCTTTCCAAGCTTCCTTGGGAGTGAGGGTGCGACCAAACTCATCGTAGTACACAATGTTGATATCGGGCTTGTAGTTCTTGAACAGATCGAGACTTGCACGAGCCTCCTGCTGCTCACGCGCACGGTTCTCGTACTCGCGGGTCGCCTGATCCTTGTTGCCACCGCGTGCCTGCAATCTGTCAAGTTCTCGCTGAGCCAGCATACGCCGGTGATCCGCGAGCCAGAAATCGCGTTGTCGTTGAACTTTCTCGCGCTCCACCTGGTCATCGTTCGGTTGTGCCAAGAGCCCTTGCTGACGGAGCAGAGCCAATGTACCAGCCATACCTGAGCCAAAGGTAGGCTCGCCGGATGTTCCAACTGCTACTTCGCCGTTCTCTGCGGCGATGCGTTCTTCTGCCTCGGTGTCTTTGATAGCTTGTTCAAT
>JBBPOI010000229.1:0-20059 GCA_038091355.1 Phylloboletellus chloephorus | reverse complement strand
GTAACAAGTAAAGTTCAAAGATCTAGATCGTACCTGGGCATATCTAAGATCTGCTAAGTGAAATGTAAAAACGAGGAGTTTAACAGTAAGGGACGAAAGTGAAGGAAAATTGTAACAGGTTAGGTCAGACCAGGGGTGACGCCCTCTAAGCCGTCGCTATAGCCAGGCCCCAGGCTTAAGGGGATAAAGGATCTGGCGCCTGAAGCTAGTATATGCGCCCATCCAGCGCCATAAGTAGGATAACGTTGCTGTTCCCCCATAGTGCACTAAGGGGGGTCGCTGGTCACCTTGGCCGGACGTCTTGGAGCAAGATGCTAATACAACTCCCACACCATCAGTTTCCGGTCTTCCTTTCTTTACCCCCGTACCTTTAGGGAAGTAGGCATTATCGGCATGCCTTTATTATTATACATTTTGTAATAGATAAGTAGTAGACGACCTCTACCCCTTGTATATGTACTCTAGTATGGGGGGATTAGGGTTTGGTGGTTTAGGAAGACCCCAGACTCTAACAGTATTTAAAACTTTATACTGCTCAAAAGTAGGATGAGTGGTCAGATTGGTTGGGGGGGCCATGATCCAGCCTTGCATGTCGTGAGAATTTCGTGGCGGCATGTGCGGCCGCAGTGCGTGAGAAATTGTTGCGGCAAGTGTTGCTGCAGTGTGAAATTTTTGACTGCATTTGTCGCCATTGGGTGACATGAGCAAGAACTGTCACATGACAGCATCCATGTGCACGTGCTGACCGGTCACCTGATGACTTGGATTTGTCACAGGTCACATGAGAAATTGATCACATGGTGTATCGACATGACTCTAGCTAGACTGCATAGCCGAAGTTTTTGCCGGAGTAGCCGAGAATCCAGCTGGACACGCTCGAAGTTCGTAAGGAGCCTCGGATTACAAACTGGTGAAACTGGGCCAGCACGGATGGCCCTTTGATGGGTCCATGAGCTCCTCTTGGGGCATGCGGCTCAGTGCTAGTCTCAGATCAATAACTTCTGCAACCCACTTCGGACGTGAATCCGATCTACCAGTGGCTGATTCCCATTCCGCTGCAAGTTCCCATTCGCATTATCAAACTGTGTCGGATATAATGATCCGCGGGATAGAAATTAGGAGTATTTTGTCACGTCACCTAGCCTTGATCAGGGTGCTCTTCCGAGATTTCTACATTCAAATGCGGACTCAGTGTGAAAAGGTCTCCCCGAGGCCTGAGGTCGTGAAAAAGTGAGCGGTCTGGGTCGAAAAGATATCTTTTCTGGGACTAAGACCTTTACAGCTTTGAGAATGAAAAAATGCGTTTGAAATACATGAAAAAATGTCGGTTTTTGAGTGACTACTAGGGTACCTTCGGAATGGAGGTTCCCACGCTCAAAGGAGGATCTCTCTCGAGCGGGCCCCGCTTCGTTGCCAAGTGAAGCTTAGTGTGTAGGCACAGTGCTACCTGTACACTCGCAGAGGGGACTAGTCTAGCACCGGGCATGTTTCCTTCGCACAGGTGTGTAGGTACATCTACATACCGTTACATTCACTGTAGCATCAAACGCATTTTTCATATTCAAAGTTACCAGCGTCAGTGTCCAAAACAACAACTTTTGACCGCTCGTTTTCTTCAAGTGTCGACAGGTTGCCTGTCAAAAACATTCCTACGTAGCATCAGATGAGTTTGAAATGACCGGTCCGAGCTTACACGTCACCATAGGAGTGCATGCCTTCACCTGCCCGGGTACCGACCTAGGGCAGGGACATCATTCTATGCCCTCAGGTTAGTTCCGAGGCAGTTCGAGTTGCATATAGGTTCACCCTTCAGCCGCGGTCGACTACCGATCCCCTGTCTGATCGAGATGTTGCCTCTCTAGTATCTTGGGAAAGAACCACGAACCAATTTGGGATCTGCACACCCTGTCGCATGCTTCAATGGCGGTGGAGCTCGGGGTTGGAAGTTCGGTCCCAGCCTATCAATGCCTCGATAATCACCGTTGCGGTCTGCGGTGTGCTGTCAGCCGCACTAACGATGAATGGACGGTTTTCTCCACGCTGACGTGGGCAAGAGCACGGCATCCTGCGCACAGGGGGCTGTTGTGCCGCTCATCAATGGGATCGGTCGCCTCTGCGTGGTTCCGCATGCATGCTACTTCCTGAGCGTCGCCATCAGTATTGGCAGTTTGTTGCTTGTTGTAGTATCTCTCACCTGCCTGATTGTCCGTCGCTGGAGAGGGCCGCACAAAATCCGGAATGCAGTGGTTGTGCTGCAGCAGAATCACGTTGATGCTCATCAGATATTTTTGACGTCGCGGTGCCTCGAGACCATCCCTTGTACTCTGTTGCTGGACTCCTGCACGCCTATGCCATTCGGTTAGAGACAGCGAAGAACTGCAAGCACGTCGAATTGCACCCTTTGTTCTGTTGAGCAGCGAAAGGAAACAATAACACGCCACGGCAACACTCGACTGCCATGTACGTACACCCCGAGGCTGGAACGATCCCGCTCGTTCTTCCTGCCCAACGCTGGAATTGTACCACTTACTCTCTTTTCCAGACCTCGAGTCCTTTGACTCGCCTAATCTCTCTATACCATGGCTGATATTGGCACAATCATCGACGAAAATGCATCTAGAGCGCAGGCGCCCACTGCAGTTGGCTCGCAAGTAGCCCTCATGACCGTCGTTTCGGTACGTTCATTGCACTCAGCAACGTGCCCATAACAGAACCCCTGCTGCCCAGGTAGCCACTGTCGTAGCATTCAACCTGTTACGGCCCAAGAATAAGGTATGCCGTCGCTATATCGGCATGTTAAATCCACGTCTTCACTCTGAGCGTAGGTGATCTACGAACCGAAAGTCAAATATCATATTGGGGACAAGTCGCCACCACGGATATCCGACTCACTGCTTGGATGGCTACCCCCACTCTACCGCACCAAAGAACCGGAGCTCCTGGACAAGGTCGGTCTCGATGCGGTAACCTTCCTACGTTTCACTCGCATGACGCGGGCAATGTTCACTTGCATTGCGTTTCTCGGTTGCGCCATTCTCATACCTATCGACGCCGTCTACAACATTCAGCATGTGCCAGCATCAGACCGTGACGTCCTATCCATGCTCACAATCCGTGACGTTCAAGGCTCCTACCTCTTCGCTCATGTCGCAATTTCATATGTTATATCCGCCCTCGTCATGTATTTCGTTTGGCGAAATTGGAAGGAGATGCTGCGCCTACGACTGGAATGGTTCCGCTCTCCGGAGTATCTCGAGTCGTTCTATGCGCGGACTCTGATTGTTACCGAGGTCCCCAAGAAATACCAAAGCGACGAAGGTATCCGTGCGATCTTTGAAAGTGTTCAGGTTCCATACCCCACGACTTCGGTGCACGTTGGCCGTAAGGTTGGCCGTCTCCCGGAGCTCATCGAATACCACAACACAGCCGTGCGTGAGCTCGAGCAGGTTCTCGTCACATACCTGAAGGGGGGCCGCGTTGCCAAGGAGCGTCCTACCATTCGCATTGGCGGTTTCCTTGGGATGGGTGGCGTGAAGAAGGATGCCATTGACTTTTACACGTGAGTGGCTACTTTGTTCGGGTGAATGCGACCTCACAATTTGCAGTGCGAAGCTCAAACGTACGGAAAAGGCCATTCAGGATTATCGCCAGGAGATAGGTACCCGAAAAGCGGAAAACTATGGCTTTGCATCCATGGCTGCTGTTCCTTACGCACACATTGTTGCACATATCCTTCGCAAGAAGCACCCGAAAGGAACAGACATAGCTTTAGCTCCCAATCCTAAAGACATCGTACGCCATTGCCACGTTTTCGTGACTCCGCTCTCACAACTACGCTTTGGATTGCAGATTTGGGGAAATCTGAACAAATCGCCCGCAGAGTTGTTTCGAAACAGGTTGATCGGTTTCTCCCTATTAGTGTTGGTCTGTTTCTTCAATACCATCCCGCTGTTCGTCATATCCATTCTTGCGAACTTGTCGTCGGTAAGATTCACCTGATTACTATGTGGACATCCTGTGACACTCTGTCAGATATCAGCATACGTTGGCTTTTTGTCAGAGTGGTCCAAAGCTTCTCCGGGCTCTTTTGCGATTGTATCTGGTGTCTTGCCACCCTCTGTCTCAGCTTTGTTCGGATTTTTCTTGCCGATCATCATGCGGTGGATCACTCAATTTCAAGGTGCGCTGACACGTAGTCGGTAAGGGTCCATATAACTGTGATGTGACCGAAACTTAGATATCTGTCGTATAGGCTTAACCGTTCCGTTGTCGCTCGCTATTTTACTTTCCTGGTGATCTCGCAGTTGGTGATCTTCACACTAATCGGTGTCTTTTTCAGTAAGATGCTATGGGAATGATTATTATCGCCAAAGTCCTAATAATATTCCTCTAGTTGCCTCCGAGCAGGTTATTGTTGAGATTGGAGAACATACCAGCTTCCAAGATATCCTCGACCAGTTATCATGTGAGGATAGTTTCGTGAAAAGATTCTCCTGGCTTATTTGAACCCTACGCAACTAGCATTGCCAGCCTCAATCAACCATACCTACATCGACCAAGCTTCATACTGGCTTACTTTCTTCCCGTACGTTAAAGCCATAACGTGTCAACGAATACTGGATCCGTTCATGTAGTCTGCGTGGATTCCTCGTAATCTTTGATTTGGCACAGATCCTTAATCTTGTCTGGACCTCGTTCAAGACGCGGTAAGCATAGGCACTAAACAAGTCAGGCATGCGATGATTGATTATTGGTCCTTTTAGTGTGTTTGGCCGTACTCCTCGTGACATTCGTGAATGGACACAACCACCCGAGTTTCAGTATGACATTTACTAGTAAGTCGGCTCCCCATATAGTCGTCCAGCATATTCATCACTCAACCCTCCCTTAGCTCAAACATAGTATGTTCATGGTCCTCTCCATCAAAGCTGGAGTTCATGTATCACCTGCGCAGCTCTTCATGGCTACTGTTGCGATTGTCTTTGCGCCGCTAGCACCCCTGGTTTCCCTCGCCGGGGCTGTGGTCTTCTGGATGTGTTCATGGGTATACAAGTACCAGTTGATGTTTGTGTTCGTCACACAAGTCGAGACCGGAGGGGTGGGTATTGATGTACATCGGAGACAGCTCGCTGATGCTACATTCCGCTAGCGCCTTTGGAATATAATCGTCAACAGGCTGCTGGTGTCGGTGATCTTGATGCAATTGCTGATGATTCTCAGTAAGTCAGAATTTGTCTACGTCACCTTCCTTTCTTGAACACGTGACTTTAGCTATCGGTCTTCAATACACATTCAAGTCTTTTATGTGGGTTACAACTGTCCCACCCATCCTGTTTATCGTTGCTTTCAAGATCTGGCTGGACAGGACGTTTTATGACAAGTTCCTGTACTACATTCCTTCGGAGACGGAGCGGCGCCAAGCCAAGGTCCACTCTTCGCGTGCTGACGATTCTAGAAACGGTCTTGAGAAGCGTTTCGGACACCCTGCTCTCCACACAGAGTTGTTTACTCCCATGCTCCACGCCAAGATGATGCCCCTCCTTGCCGATGTGTACAAAGGCAACATAGGCACTGACAAGGCGAAGCTGGATGAATATGGCGGACAGAAGATGGATGCACAAGTCGTCGAAGGCGGTCTCAAAATCGCAGGTATCGAACAGCACGACCTCGAGTACGACCCAACATTGTACCGTCGTGACAGAGGGGAGTTGGATTGCGATGCACGTTCCATCGCTTCTACCGCAATATTTGGCCACGGTCGTGGCGATAGCGCGTCAGTCTATCACCAGAAGACGCACTATTACGCAGGCTCAATGGCTGGCGGGCGTGCATCTCCCGCTCCTTCATCATTCGATCGTTACGCCAACAAAACCCTGATGAATACGGCCAATCTGAGCGCCATTGAGCTCTCGCGGCTCGGTCAGAGTGTTGATCATCTACCACTCTTGAACAACACTGGAGATAGCCTTGCAGACCTACAGACTCAGCCCCCACTTCCACCGCTTTCCAGATATGCGTCGCCAGACCCGATGGCCCCTCCGTCCAGATATGCATCCCCGTCCCCCCAGCCGCCGCATAGGTTTGCGTCACCCGCGCCTTTACAGTATCCATCCCAAGTTGGAATGCAATCCTCGCCTGCAGAAGGCTACAGAGAAGCTCCCCTGCACCGACCATATCCCTCCAGAGAGGGTTCCGTGAACTACTCCATCGAAGAATCAGTCTCTAATCTAGCCGGTCGTGGTGTCCATCGTTAATCTTCTGTACATGAACACTGATCCGTACAGACCTCTCACAGCCACTCTATTGCCCGCTATGACAGGGAGCCTTCAAATACTCAAGTCTCCTGCGCATTTTTGACCTCCACCCCTGTGCATATAGGCATTTTAGAGAACTTGATTTACATTCCCTTTTTTTTTGTCTAACTGGTCACGACGGACTACTAGCTTCATACATTAGGGGGAAGACAAGGTGCAAGGTGCCTACTGACTGACATTTAGTCGTTCTCTGCTGTATTTCTTGCTCAAGGACTTTTTCTTGCACTGTCCAACATGCGTCCATCCATTGTGCTCTTTGTTGCGTTCGAACGTTTGGCTCTCGTGAGACAGTACACCGCACCACCATGTCGACCCTCGACACCTTCGTGACATCCTCGCATCCAGCGCCCACCGCCCTTGCTACCTCACAGGAGATACGAGACCGGGGCTCCGCGTTCGTCGGGAACGTGTACCGCGCGACCACCTCCGACGAAGCCAAGGCGGCGGCACACCACCATAAACACGTCGTCCACGCCGGCAAAGATGTGTACGCGATCGCCGCATGGCGGTGCATGGTGCTCAAGGCCGGTCGGACGGGCCTGGGTGGCCCGGACGACTTTGAGCTGCGTACGGGGTACGACGACGACGGCGAGCGGTGGGCGGGGAGTAGAGTGAGCAAGGTGATGCAGGCGGAGGGGGTGATCGATGCGGTTGTGATCGTCAGCCGATGGTAGGTGAAACTGTTGTTTCCCCCCCCCTTCCTCACTCTCCCGCGGGGAGGCGTGCACGCGAAGCACGTTCTCAATCACGGTCAGGTTCGGTGGCACGTTGTTGGGGCCCGTCCGGTTCGCGCATATCGAAACCTGCGCCAGCGAGGTGTGTCGCAAGTTCAAGAAAGTCGAGGAGATGGAGGAATGTATTCAGACATTGAATACGCTCGACGACCTTCTCGCGACCCTGCGGGCCCAGTTGGAGAACACACGGGCAGACGATGCAAACTCGTCCCAGGCTGCTCCGGCTAACTCACAGACGAAGAGAAAACCAGCCGACTATAGTGTCATACAAGAAAGTCTGGATCTGCCAAAGGCGAGAAGACTCGTGCGCGCAAGGGAAAGCGCAATTAAAAACATCAAGGTACTGCTCGAGAAGCGCAGAACCGCCATGTAGAATTATATCTACACCAGCTGCAGCACTTATATAGGATGCCCCCCCATGATTAATGGAATTGAATCGCCTAAAATACAGCGAGGTTAGCAGGCAGCGACACGGCAGACAGAAGAGATCAGAGGTGCAAATATTTGGCTGATGCTCTGCCGTTCGTCAAAGCCTGGCTACGACTGGGGCGGCAACGAAATCGTCATTTCAACATATCAGAGGAGTTACTCACCTGGGGCTGAGCTGCTCATACTTTCCTCCCTTTGAATGGTTGGATGAGTTTGAGTCGAAAGGGTTCGACTATGCCTCTCGAAAAGGCAGGGGATAGATAGAGGGATACGCCAATGCGCATTGGCAGAAGTGCCTAGCATACATCTCCAGCCCAATATGAGTTCAAGTAGTTGAAAGACAGACCTTGGTCACACCATAAGCCAGAACTGCGTTGGCTACATCGCCTACCAGCTTCCCAGAGAGGCGGTGGCCATCAACGTGATCAGCTGGTGTGCCTTTCTCGAACCCAAAAATGCCATAGCGAGGACCAACGCGGCTTGCCCAGTTTTCGCCTTCATCGACCCATTGTTGAAACCGACTGGTGATCCACCCAACTGGATGGCCGGCTCCGGGACTGTTGCCGTGCGTAAACTCGTTGACGACACGTTCGCCGACTCGCAGGCCTTTCGCGGCGTAGAAGATGCCCACGAGAGGGACTATGGCAGTCAGCTCATGAAGCACAGCAAAAGAGAATATCAACGACGACAGAGGAGAGCCAGCCTTGATGGAAATGGCTGCGAGGGCATTGCGGTAAGGCGCAAAGCGAGAAGGAGAGGAAGACATCAAGAAAATTCAAGTTGTTTTAGCGATTACATAATCCACCAAGGTTTGGCAATGCTCCTCACCGCCTGGAGGCAAGCTGGTCGCCGGGCTGGCCAACGAACTACCTTGGACACGACCAGATCTCAGGCTGTGTCTCACGCGAGACTTTATTGGCGACGTTTCCACATAGATGATACCGGACACGGGGATTGGCAAGGCAATGGCACCGAACAGGAACTGCGCACAATTAAGGTCAGATTCTCCGTCGTCCCCGAGTCGATGGTAGACGCGCTTCATGCCCTAAGAACGATAGAACGACAATTTGGTCGTATACGCGAATATCGTTTACTTCGGGTTCGTCTTTTCCAGCTGCTCCGCCATGGCGGCTTACCGCAGGCTAGGACTCGGAGATCCCATCAGAGTACCAGGCACTTTGTTGGGCGGCATTCGAGTCTGCCCGATCATTTCTTCGCGTTCCCCCGCAAGGCGCAACACTAAAAGTCGTGCTTCCACCTCCACTGGGTCGCCCTGAAGGCGGTCCTGGTTTGGATGACCTAAAAAGTCTTCTCAAACCAGAGAAACGTAGCAAATCCAAGCCCTCTAGTTCCCAGGACGAGTCCCCAGAACCCGTTCGATTCATGATAGTCAGCGTCAAACGAGCAGGTTTGGTTATCCACTCCGTTATGAGGATGGCATTGAGTGCTTGCTCTATCCAGACGCCCCAATAACTTTCAGGAGTACTCTGAAACCTCCGCAGCGCTCACGACGGATGAAAGCTGCGATTGGGCACACGTTTTTGGAATGGGGCGGTTTTGCGCCTCTGAAACCACTTAATGAATCTTCTCCTTATATCTCTCCAGTTCAGGACCTTTCTCCGTTGGACAGCAAAAACATGCGCATGGCGCTGAACAAATGGAGCCAGATTGTCGACGTTCCTGATCCGTTATTCCCAGAGATGTGCCGGAAGCAGCCTCACGGCGAAACTGGAACACGGGGGGAAGATGTGGTCACTGAATGGGAGCCCTTGTCGGAACCTCTCTGGATACCCGACATGGAGGCTGACGCTGCTGACGAGCTTGATATGCCCCAAAGCGCTCAAGAGAGCTTGAAACGAAGTCTCGAGGGCATCCTGAACCGCTCGCAGCTACATACCGTCCCAGGGAGTACCAGCGAGAAAGCGGTGGATTCGTTGACGCACGAGGAGAAGACATGATCATCTGAAGTCTATGAGTTAGCCACACGACTTGCATGTATTTTCGTTAACTCCTGCGGGTTGAGTGACAGAATTGGCTCATGGTCCGTGCCGAATTGAAACGCTGGTCATAACCTCAAACTTCAAGTCGGTGCCCTTGACCAGTGTTCTTCGCCCCCAGAAATGATGTCTGCAGTGCGTCGCTGGGGAGGCTCGTACCGTCTCAAGAACGCGACGTTGGGCACACGGACATTCGCGACAACTTCATTGGCTCGTGGTAGGCGTTCCTCATTCTCGTTTCCATGCTGGTTATCATGGCACGAGGATAGCCCAAGGGAATACGCAATATACACCCGAGGTGAGGTTCGTCTTCCGGTTCATTCCGCGTGACTCACTCATGAGTGTGGGTAGGACCCTCTCTTCCTGGCCTCATTGCTCACAGAAGAAGAAATCGCTATCAGGTGAGCGAGTGTTGATACCTTGCCTGTGCCTGTACCCATGGATTCCGTGCAGGGATACCGCGCGCGAATATTGTCAGGCACGTCCCATCTCCAACCTCGTGACTTGCTACGATCATCTTTGCCTCGATAGGAAAACCTTGCGCCGCGTATTTTGGAGGGATGGCGAACAGAACGTGAGCAATCAGTCGTGTGCATTCGCTCCGCCTTAAGCTCTAACTGCACACGCAGAATTCAACAATGACATTCTTCCCGAAATGGGGAAAATAGGCCTCCTCGGGCCGACAATCCAAGGCTATGGTTGTGCTGGAGTAAGTCATGTTGCGTATGGTCTGATCGCACGAGAGATAGAGAGGTCAGTTGCACAAATCTCTGTTCGCAACCATGCTGACTAGGGATCATAGAGTAGATTCGGGTTATCGTTCGATGGCGTCTGTGCAATCGTCCCTCGTGATGCATCCCATCTATAAATTCGGTTCTGAGGCGCAGAAGAACAAGTATCTTCCTCGTCTAGGTGATTGTTGCCGCGAACATTCTCTGGTTGGCCAAATGGAGCTGAAACCAATGCTTGGTAGCTAAAGGAGAACTCATCGGCTGCTTCGTGTGTTTCAAAACTTACTAAAAGCTTTCTAATGAACAAGTTTTCTTCTCAAGGGCCTTACCGAAGCTAATCATGGCTCCGACCCCGCGGGAATGGAAACGACCGCGGAGGCTGTGGATGGTGGTTTCACACTCACAGGAAGCAAGACCTGGATAACAAATGCACCGGTAGCGTATGTCCACTTTTCTCATGAGAGCTCCTAATTGATCGGCCCGAAAACATAGCGACATCTTTCTCGTTTGGGCTCGTTGCAAGTGGGATGGCAAAGTTCGGGGCTTCCTTCTCGAAAGGGCACGTTATGTCAATGGGTTGTCGTTTCCTCGCTAATCAATTGTGATATAGGGCTCGAAAGGGCTTGAAGCTCCACCAATTAAAAATAAGGTCGCCCTCCGCGCATCGCTCACAGGATCTATTTTCATGGACTCGGTTAAAGTTGCGCATGATAGCCTTCTTCCCAACGGCCAGGGGCTTGGCGCCCCGTTCGCGTGTCTGAACAGTGCGCGGTATGTTCATGTAGTGAAAGATGCGACTGTGCTTTGATGATGAGAATAGGTACGGTATTTCATGGGGAGCGATGGGAGCTTTGGAGGACTGCGTTGGCAGGACTCTTTCGTATGCTCTTGAGCGCAAGCAGTTCAAGCGACCTCTTGCATCATTCCAGCTTGTGCAGAAGAAGCTGGTGGATGCCCAGACTGAAATTGCTTTAGGTTTACAAGCCAGTCTGCAAGTCGGTCGGCTCAAGGACGCTGGCGGAGTGGCGCCTGAGATGATCAGCATGGTGAAACGCAACAATTGCGGCAAGGCAGTGCAACATGCCAGAATCGTCTTGGACATTCTGGGAGGGAATGCCTCGTCGGATGAGTAAATCCCCGACAACTGTTAATTTTGTGCGGATCTGATGGCACTTTAGGTATCATGTTGGTCGGCACGTAGCGAACCTACAAGTCGTCAACACTTACGAAGGTATGTGTGTGGTACACCGTCGCGTCTGCCGTCGTTTACTCAGTGAGAGTCGGCGCGGATACAGGCACATATGTATGTATTCTCCCATGCCGAGTAGAAAACTACCCCTGACGTTACTCTTCAAGGATATCCATACCCTGATTCTGGGGAAGGCATTGACAGGCATGCAGGCTTTTGTTAACTGATGTGGAATACCCTTTTAGCTATATGAATTGGCTTCATTTTCCTTGGGGGTCAACGTTACACACGCATGTTGCTGAGTTGGGGGAATAGCTTTCTTAGTTGAGAAGATGATCTCGCATCGCAGTATGTTTCTCGTGTAGGCGGGCCCCCAATCCACTGTACAGTGTGAATGCTGAACTTGCCTTGCTGTTTGGGGCTTCTCGGAACTTACCACTGATGGGTCACGGTCATGTATGTGGACTGGCAGAATGACCTGTAGGGGGGAGGGTAAGGGCTGTAGACGAGCCTGCGGGGGAATGACTGAATGAAGGACCTTCCGCACAGGAGTGTCTATCCGCGGTTGCACCTCCGAACGATTATTTGGTACTGTTGGGAGTTCTTGCTGCACGTCCCGGATTTGGTGTGCAAGCCATCGACACGGGTCGCATTCCTTGGCGCGTACGATCGCCAGCCACACACCAAAAATGTCGAGGAGAAATACGGCATATTTGGATGGACTTGTGACGGTATTCATGCATAGCGGACAATATATATTCCGGATTTGTTGGGCACCCGGCGGACGTGGCTCTCGAGGCGAGGACTCGAATGCACGGTAGAGGTGATAATGTCCGCCTGATCTGCATCCGACGTCAGGTTGAGGTGTTTCGCGGCAGCCCTTCCATCAGACTGGGCGGTGGTTTTCTCGACAAGACTGATGAGGTTCTCCAGCACGCCAGACTGTAGGCTCGGCTGATATGATATGTATACTCAGGACAGAACTCTCTCGGGTGCCTGCTAGAGCAACGGAGTCAGTACGGGGACACATTGATGGACCTTGGATACGCCACCATCAGTGGATGAGTGGCCTGTACAGCGGTGGAGAGGGCGGGGACGATGGGGGCCGACGAACGGGATGGATTATAAGGTGGGTGTCATTCACTCATGTGGTGGACGCGCCGAGGGATCCGGAGAGCGCGATGCGAGGCTATAACTCTATGGTGGGCCAATAAACGGGCGATATGACATGACATGGCGTTCCCCGTGACGCGTGGGCTCAAGCTTGTGCCGCGTGTCGCATCAGTGACGCGAGAGGGATGGCAGCGCATGTCCTCGGAGGCTTCCAAACGGGGCACCGAGGCGCATCGATAAGGATCGGATCGGGGTGTCCGGCGGAGGATGGCAGCGCCATCACTCAGCGGGCAGGCTAGCAACGGATCCTGGGCAGCCGCACTGCATGCCGATCCCCGGGCCACCTCGGCTCTGCATGCCAACGCCCAACTGATCTGCAGCATGGTCGCATGCCATCCGCAGTCTCGCTAATCCATCATGATCGGTTTCCACACAATGACTAACTTTAACGTACGGAGGAAACGGACACATGGGCCAGTTCCTCTCGACTTTAACGTGCCACGGACTCAGTATCGCGGCACGCCCCTCCCACTTTCAGAACGATCTCACTTACGGCCACGTCTCCCGGGCCCCGCCGTGCTCGTATGTTCCATCTTTCCGCGCTCCCTTTACCGTGCTGGGCCGGTAGCTTTCGTGAGTTTTCGCCTCGAAAGCGGTTCTTTAACCTCAAAATATTCTCCAGCCGAAATGGTCCTATGTAGATCTGCTCTGTCCTGAATGGTACAACGACCGAGCACATGTGAGAGGAGATATTTTCAAATCAGAACGTGTGCTTGATTTGGTCGCTAAAGCAATCGCGACGACCGTCCTACTTTGCTACACGCGCGGTATAAATCTGCTTACACTTATCAGCTTTAAGTTTTAGGACATACCTGCTCGAAGAACCTTGTCCCCATGCTGGTACAGCCACCCATGTCGCCTCCCCAGGCGGTATCGGTTCCCCGTCTCAATGCGCCTGATGCCCCAGTCGTCTCCCCTGGCACCATGGCCTGGGACAACCAACGCTCGTACTCTGCCGATGCCATGGACGCCGTCGCTTGGAACTACTACACTCTCCCCCCCTCACCACCTCCTGCTTCCGTCGCCTCGAACACGGACGACTCTCCCCAGCTCAGCGCAAAGCTCATCAGACCCCGCTTCAGTCCCGAATCTCTATCAGAGAGCGAACAGCAACATTGTCTACCCACTTGCCAAGTGTTCGACCTCGACGGTGTGGACGCACCCTCGTCTTCGTCCTCTGCTTCTCCCCCACCTTCCATACCCTGCCAATTGACCCTGTCCTCAGACAGCGCCCCTCCCCTTAAGAAATCCTTCTCCACCATCGGTGGAGTAAAGAAGGGACGCGGCAATGGGGAGAGGATCACCACAAAGGACTTCGTTCCTCCTGATGTTAGTGGTTTAAGCAAGCGCGAGGCGCGTCTGCTGAAGAACCGCGCTGCTGCCTTCCTCAGTCGGCAGCGAAAAAGAGAGGAGTTTGAGGCAATGGAAATGTAATTCTTCATCCATGCCACCTACCTCCATTCATTGACTATATTCATTCCCCTCTTCTCGGATGAAGCCGCGTCAAGGAGCTCGAAGAAGACAACTCACGACTTCAAGCCCTTGCGGAAAAAGGAAAGAAATACGATGAACTACTCTCCGATATGGAGCAGCTTCGGTTGCGCCTCTCCGTAGCCGAAAAGCGCGAGCGGGAACTCACCGTGGAGCTCGCAAGTCAGTCTGCGGCAAACCTGCCAGTAAAGACAGAGTCGCACGATCTCAACTTACCTCCCACACCATACTCGCCATATTCTCCGACGTGTCACACCTCCATCATAACCGTCATGGTGAGCGTGTCGCTTGCCAGTGAAACCAGGGTGCTGACCAGATGAACCAGAAACAATCCCTGCTATCGGTCTTTCCATCACTGCTCTCCTTGCCACCGCAGACCTCGCTCCCCATCACGTTCTCTATCCCGTTAACAGGCTCCATTCCTGCGAGGCCCTCGGCTGCCCCTTTTAGCCAGCAGTCTGCCTCTTGCGATGCCAAGGATCAAGGCCGACCACGATATGGCCATGCAAGTGTCGGATTCCATCCCAGCTCCGCTGATATCGACTCCTCAAAGAAAATGGCGATGGGTGCCGAGCCTGCCGAAGCCCGTCCATTCGATATAGACACTCTGCACACCCTTGGTAGTCTTGCGATTTCCTTGGACGCATTTCCGACCGAGGACGGTCGAGGTTGCGTACGCGTCCACCTGTCAGAGAGACTTGCCAAGTCTCCGATGCAAGGGAACAGACAGAGGGCTTCTTCACTGGCTTCCTGGCCCGGAGCAGACGCATCCTTCGCTATGGCATCATACGCATCACCTCCATTGTCGGCACCGATTAGCATCCCTTCGCCCGGCGGTATTGACCACCTGGGAGCCTTCATGGGAGCTGGCAATCCACATTCCAGGATGGGCTTCGACAATCAGTTGATACCATCCGGATATTCGCCATATGCACAGCACACTCCAGAGCAACCATTTGATTACTATCTTGGATTCCTTGAATAGTTCTGGGCAAGATCTATGCACCCGAGTCAACGGAGGGGACTGGGGACTTTGGGGTAACGCCAAATCGCCTTCCATCCTTGTCCTTTTCTTGTTTGTTCTGATATAATTTGATGCATCTTACTGCAAGCGGCGAGAGCTGTCGACCAAAATCAAGCGCTGCGGTCAAGCACGCCAAGTACCTCCGTTACTTGCATCTGTATTAGTGCTGTAGCATAACCATTGTATACTAGTACCAGCGCGTTTAAGCGCTCTCGTAGTAAGTATTAGAAGTTTTGAAGTCGGACTATATTCGCATCCAGTTTCGGCCATGCACTGCGGTCCCGTAGCTATGTGCTTCGGAGTCAGCAAACGCGTGGGTATTAACGGCTTGATATATCATCCTCGTGTTGCAGATATGGGTCCGCCCACCAAGTCTGCGGAATATTCACTACATACCACCATGGTCGCCCAGGTCCCTAGTCGCGAGTCCACCAATCACCCGAACTATGCCTTTGCATCTCACCGTCTCCGCAATACCCTTCGGGACTCCTCAAAACAGCCCATCGTCCTCGTAGCATGCGGGTCCTTCAGTCCGGTCACCTACCTCCATCTTCGAATGTTTGAAATGGCCAAGGACTATGTCCGGCAAAACACCAACTTCGAGATCGTCGGTGGGTATCTGAGCCCCGTCAGCGACCAGTACAACAAGCCTGGTCTACTCAACGCATATCATAGGTGAGCATCCACCCCCAGGGTTCTAGCTGTCCATATCATGTCCTTTTTCCATTTGCTGTGTGCGCGCATTGTTCGGAAACGCTGCTTGCAGGATGAGAAATTGTCACGCGGCGCTCTGTCGCACCGAATTAGTACTATGCACACTCGCCTCGTGTCAATCTTGGCTTTTACGCTATGCGTCAGCTGTCGCCATGTGCATTTGGGCATCCACCAGTGGGCGGAGCAAAGCCGATAGGTTTTCCCACATCGCGTCGCACCGTATCCTTTTTTCCTGATCCTTCTATCTGAGTTACGCTGCTGTGCTGATGAGCGCGGCGGGCGTGCTTCGGGACTTGATCTCTTGTGACTCAACGAATGTGGGAGGGCTCGGAAGGAGCTGTCGTCATTTCCATCCTGTTTATGCATCGCTTTCCAGACAAAAGCTGATCCCCCACTCGTGCCTTTTTCACTTAGAGTCAATATGTGTACTCTCGCCGCAGAGGAGACGTCCTCGTGGCTCATGATTGATTCGTGGGAGGCTTTCCAGAACTATCAACGCACGGCCGTTGTGCTCGACCACTTCGATTATGAAATCAACACCGTCTTTGGCGGGGTGCTAACGCAAGACGGAGAGCACCGTCACGTCAGGGTTATGCTCCTCGCGGGCTCAGACTTGATAAGCACCATGTCCGAACCTGGTGTTTGGGCCGTTGAGGATGTAAGTATTTCCGGTTGAATCTATCTGGGATATAATCCGGATCCTCACACAAACGAATCCGTCTTAGCTTGACCGTATATTAGGCCGGTATGGCACGTTCATCATTGAACGGGCAGGCTCCAGCATGGATCAAGCTACAGATAACTTGGCACGTTGGCGGAACAATATATATCTTGTTCCTCAGCTGATTCAGAATGACGTCTCGTCGACAAAGGTGCGCTTGTTCCTCCGACGGGGACTTTCTGTGCGGTACCTGCTTCCGGCTGCGGTCGTCGATTACATAGAGGAGAACAACCTATACCTGGATGATGGATCCATCCCAGAGAAGGAGAAGGGAAAAGACAAGGATAGCGGCACGGGGAAGCGGGAGGGTGATGTGGGGCTTGCAAGCAAGGCGCTCATGCCGTCGTAACATCATCGCCATCTGTAGCACGGGACATACAGTGGAGAGACCCGGGATAGGCATCTTCGGCCGTTGTATGATATATAGACTTCACCTGGCATGACAGCGATAGAGAGAATACATGTACATTGTGCAGAGACTTGTGAACACTGCCCACTCTGAGGCTAGTCCTCTCCATACTTCGCGGGAAGACCCGGGACTGTATGTAAGTCTGCGGAACAGCTCGGAGCAAGCGGGAAGCTCGCCTCGAGACTTGGATGCATTTCGCCGCTGTCCGGTGAGAAGGCTCATGTGATATGCTCAGATGGCTCTGAGAATAGAAGGTTTTCCGGGGTGGTAGTCGGACCGAACGAAGAGTGAATATCAATCAGAGCCTGATGGTAGCCGCAATGAATGATATATGCATCTAAGGTGCAGCCACGTACACTCCCACTCCAGCGTAGCATAAGCCCGTGGGCGGGATAAATATAGTTGTGTTGTGCAAATTAAGGGGACGACAGAGTGGCATCGGGCATGACCGCCGCGAGACTAGACGGCTGGGCCAGCAGGGCTGAGCTCGTCAGGGAGTTGGGAGGCACACCGCACTGGACGGCGAGATCGGCGTTTGACCACGCGCCCGGAGTCGTGCAATCTGTGATGTCACGTGCTGCTGGTCACTGCACTGGCTCCCCACCAACAGGTGCTCAACACTGCAAATTCATTATTGACCGATACCATGGCTGCAGCACGCAAGGTGCTCATGCTACACGGGCATGTCCTTCCATTCTACCTAGCAGTGCGCCCGCTTACTCGATGAGACAGATACTCGCAGAACGCGAGCATGTTCAGTA
This sequence comes from Phylloboletellus chloephorus, assembly GCA_038091355.1. NCBI lineage: Eukaryota > Fungi > Basidiomycota > Agaricomycetes > Boletales > Boletaceae > Phylloboletellus > Phylloboletellus chloephorus. The sequence continues at coordinate 2,372 of JBBPOI010000229.1, read as the reverse complement.
AGCGGGTTCGCTCACCTTGAGGACCAATCTTGCGAGGTGCCCACGACGTTATGCTATTTAGCTTGGTGCACTACGCAAGGCGATGGATAAGGATATTGAATTAGGCATGCACCGAGTCCGCTGCATCCCCGCAGGTCAACGCTGAAACTCTTACCCAGTCTTCGTCGACGGCCCGATTGTGCTGCAACCTGTGGACCTAGATGGCTTGACGGCGAACGCTCTCGGAGCGTCTGAAGTCACTACTGCAACTTCCGATCCAGCCGTAACACCCAGAGCATGGTACAGATCGAATCCAGATCGCACTGTCGCCAGCGGGCTACAGGATTCTTTACGCATGATCAGAGATGTCCTTCAGCAGGATCTCTACGTGGTGAGTTTGGGGTGTCTCTCCCTTCCGCAAGCTTTGATCCCAATTCCCTCAGGGGATTTTTGGTTTCAGGTGTGTTTCGAATTGACATAGGTGTCATCATGACCCTCTTTTTTCATCCGTTCAGCCAAGGTGCAGCAATGGCAGCTCTCCTCGCTGCATTGGTGGGTGCAATCGGGATGGTCCATAAATGAAACTAACCCTTCCCGTTTTGCAGCTCGAGAAACCCGGTACATACCCCCCTTTCTTAGTCAATGGCCAGCCACCTCATCCCCCGTTGTACGTCGACCATTCTGTTTGACGATTCCTTTGACCAATCCCAAGACTGTGTCAGTCAATTCTGTGTCTCTGTATCGGGCTTCAAGGTGTATGATCCTTTGGCAAACGAAATATTTGGCCCGTCGTACACAACACCGACATTACACGTTCTCGGGAAGACAGACGTGATAGTCGTCTGGGAGCGATCCAAGGTCCTATTGGACGTGTCTGCCAATGCGAGAGTGGAGGAACACGAAGGAGGTTGGTTGCAATGTTTGCTGTCTTTCACCATGTGACCGTCCTGTAGGTCATTTCGTTCCATCAAAAACGAATTGGAGGACCTTTTTTAGAGACTATCTGCGCAATCCACTGGGCGATGTGCCCTCTCCTAGTTCACGGGCCTTGTCACAGTCGAACTCAGGCACTGCCACCCCAATAACCCCTTCGTAATTCACAACTTTGTCCTGCGCTGCACGTGGTGGCAAGTCCTTTGGCATAGATAGCTGCACCGCAAACCTGCAAAGATGGAAGCCAGAGGGCCTCTCCTTTGTCCTCTTCCTCCAGCAAATGATGGTGGACATAGTGTATCTTGGCAGTAAACACATTGAAGATTGGTGAATGACAAATCTCCCAAGTGTCATTGTCAACTTCACTGAGCATTGGACCAATTAAATTTGCCACTACCTGCATTGAGGATTATAACATTAGTGGAGTTCAAGAAGTGCCTTTAAAAAAACACTGATGCATTCTGATGCAGTTTATGTTGAAGCAGGCTACTATGTGAGAGGAAAGTGATAGCTTACCTGGATACGACTTGTGCTGAGCAAGTAGTGGTTAGAGGTCAAGAAGAACTCTATTGTGGCACATGAGTCATATCCCAGACCCTCTGAGCTCAACTCTGAACCTCTACCTACGACTCCGACCCTCCGGGTGCAACTCTGCTTCGAAGAGAAGCGAACTCTGGTGTGTTCTCTGTCAAAACGTAACTCTGGGTCTCCGGACCTCTAGGACTTTTATTTGATTTCTCCCCCCAATACTTCATTTCAAAAATGTTCATAGATTTCACATCCTCTGTCCTGGAGTTAAGTTCCCGACCTTCAACTGTTGGAATGAGACCCCGATCTTGTTCTCTGATTTCAAAAGCTGTCAGAAGATATTCTGAATACTTGTCTCACTCCCTGACAGCTCTGGGTCTCAGAAACAAGGGCTCCTGCTCTTGTGACGGGACTTCGGGTTTGTTTCACTCATGATTCCACTCTGATCCTGCTCATAATATCCCCTCTGTAATCTACTTACTGTTACAAACACTGCAATAATCAGCACTCAAGTGCTTGACGAACTTAACATTTTACTTTTTCTTCCTTATCTTATCTAATCTTATCAAGTGCACGTGGTTATCTTATCCGCAGGATGCTTTCACATCCCTTTCATCATTGACATTCATTTACTTATTATTCTTAGCGCCTCATGGACGCTCAAGGGTCTAGAACCTTTTACTTCCCCCTTTAATTTCATTCTGTAACAAGTCCTAAGACAATGTCACCACAGGGACTCTACTATCTAAGTCAAAGAGGCGCACTAATCCTCTAAGACTTGTTACAAAGGTGCAACTGTTCTCAGTACAGCGCAGACTGGCAAAGAGACTTAGGGAAGAGAGAAAGGATCAGTCACTAACACCGAAGTGCTAGCAAGGGACCCTGAAGAGTACTACTACTTAATCACGCTCACACAGACTATCTATGCTCAA
>JBBPOI010000228.1:0-20064 GCA_038091355.1 Phylloboletellus chloephorus | reverse complement strand
CTTGGCCAGGATCAAACGCTCGACCTGGCATAATACTTAGCTATTACATAAGCATGTCACGTGACCTAACACGTGTTTTTAATCTCCGCTTTATTAAATACATGAGGCATACAGCCTCCTTAATCACCACTTCTATTTACACTTCTATTTCACACACATTTGATATGTGTTCTGATTAGAACCTTCTATTTCCCATGCACAGCTTTGTCCGTGTGCAGTAGTCTGGGGTATATAAAGAACCATGTATCATAGCTAAATTCCCAGCTTAATCCACTTGTTTGCTTCGGCAGCAGGTCCATTAGGTGTAGTTAGTACTTTGTGTGATTGTGTGACTGCCTAGTTAGTAGTTACCCTTCAGGGACCTGGGCTAGCACTTCGGTGTAGCCTCTGTCTCTTTCCCTTCTCCCTCTTCTCCTTGCCAGTCGGTGCGGTACTGAGAACCGTTGCAACTTCGTATAAGTCTCTTGAGGTTTAGTGCACCTCTTGAGTCAGATAGTTCCAAGTCCCTGTGGTGCTCGTCTTAGGACTTGTAACAGTTAGGGTATTAAGAGCATCAAGGCATTATGTGGGATTAGGTTTGGCACAGAATGCCATTCCTTACACAAAGGTCCCGCTTCTAGAAGGTTATTCTTGACAGCGTGGAAAGGGTATCCATCCTCGGAGAACACATGGGAACCCAAATCAAATCTTCGCCATGCACAGACCATTCTTTCTGCCTATAAGAAACTTCATCCTTCAGTATTTCCTCCATCGTCTTCTCGTCGATAAATTTTTGATCAACATGTCCTCCTTCGTACCTACTACTCTTTCTTCTCCTGTTGACATGAACCCCATCCTTTCTCCTGACATTCCCCTGTTTGCCCATCGTCTTGTGGAAGATGGTTCCATTCCCAACGACCTCACGCAATGAACTCTTTGTTTTCTCAAATATTCTCGCTTGACTATTCCTCTCGGAAATTTCCTGGACATGGACTCTCCCCTTTGGGGCCTGTATCACATCTTTTTACAGGCTAGACGATTGACATACATTGCAGATGCTCTTGACAACCACCCCAGTCGTACTCTACATGGATACACAGTCTGACGAGTATACACTACCATGGAAAGTCATCTCCTCTCCGTCATGTGTCAACTGGGACTTCTCCCTTTTCTTGTCGACTTGGATCGGTATCTTCGCGAACTGGCATCACGCACCACATCCTTACCCCCTACTGATTACGATATTCCCCCTCCTGCACTCCGTACTGAAGCATGGTGGACAGGCGGACAAGGCCATGTTCCCCTATTACCCAACCACCCATGTTACGATGAAGCATGCTATGAATGTCGTCACTTGGGACATGTGCGTATTCACTGCCAGTATTATCAATGCCCTACTTGCCAGAGATTCCATCCGGGTCACACCCCATACCACTGTCCTCGTCGTCGTTCGCATCCACCCATCCATCAATTGTCTCATTCGTCCTCGTCCTTCTCGTCTTCTTCGTCTTCCAGTCAAGGTCTCCCTATTCCACCTCCTCGTTGCTGTCTTACATGCCCCCCGTCTTTCCTTCATCCTTGTTCTCCACTTTCGGATTTTGAATATGGAGACAACGTGTATGATGAAGTCACTTGGGCTAACATCACTGGCTCTCCTTGAGGATGGCACTTTATTCCTTCGTTGGAACTTAGGGATTAGTTAGGGGGTAATGTTACAGTTTTCTTTTGCTTTCTTCCTTAACATTTAGTTTCACATTTCCCTTCTTAGTTTTACTTGGCAGATCTCAGATGCATCTAGGGTTTCATCCCTTACTTCTCTTTTCATTTCCGTCTTCGCGTTACTAATCCTTCCACTACATTCCATGACCTTCCTTGATTAGTAATGCTATTCTTTACTTTGGTCCATGCACAGCTTGCTTTTATATAAATACCAGAGCTGCCTGTACATAATTCCCTATTCTTGATCTACGCAATACAAGTGTACCTTCTTGCAATCCTTCGGTCCTCATCAAAGTCCTTCGACCCTAAGGACGCTTCTCCAAGCCTCCTGATCTTGTACCAAGACTCACCAAGTCTTCGACCTCAGTACTCGGGCTCACCAAGCCTTCGACCTTTGTGTTAAGGCTTATCAAAGCCTTTACCTTTGAATCTTCTCAGTCGCTGTACGTTAGCGGACGTCGGTCTCTTCGTGAGTATCGCCTGTCTAGGGACAGCTTTTCTATGTTGAAGATTGCAGAAAGCGCTTCGCGTAACAGAAAGGGTTTTTGAGGTCACTGTATAAATTAGGATAATGTTGCTGGTCCCACATAGAGCACTAGTGGGGGTTCCCTGTCACCTTGACAGTGGCATCTCAGATGATAAACGTTAAAGAGCATTCAGCACCGTCCATTTCTGGTCTTCAGATATTCTAAGATGCCTGTACCTTTAGGGCAGTGGGAACTATGTCCCTGGTTTATGTTTTGGATTAGTTAAGTAGTTGTACTACAAGAGCGTCATAGGCAACATGTGGGTTTAGGTTTAGTGCATGTAGCTATTCCTTACACTTTATATATCCCAGACCAATGCACACAGACCAAGCTGTGTGTGGGAAATAGAAGTGTGTGAATAGGAAGCGTAATAGAAGCGGTAATTAAGAAGGTGTGTATGCCTCATGTTATTAATAAAGTGGAGATTAAAAACACGTGTTAGGTCACGTTATATGCTTATGTAATTGCTAAGTATTATATGAGGTCAAGTGTTCGATCCCAGCCAAGTCCAACTTTTTTACTGGAGGGACATTTGTCTGCCTAGGAAATGTAAAGTGTTTATAACAGGTAGGGTAAGGGTGGTGCACAGCAGCTCGCTCCTTAATACGTAACAGAGAGTAAGTCGTCTCTTCAGTACTCTAGCAGTATACTCACTATAATCTTTGATAGTACTAATTGTATTGTCTAGGTACTGATATAACCACTCATTCTACCAGACCATTGGAGATACTAAGTGTATTGTCTAGGTTCTAATACTCCAGAGTTAGGAGCTTCTATTTGGGGCTCCAGAGTAGGTTGTATTTTGTCAATATTAATACAGTTTGAGTGATTCCCCCAAGTCTCTTGCACATTCCTCATTTTTTTGATGTGTTTCTGCCAACCCATGCACTGTTGCCACTGAGATTGAATCTCGAATCACCACATTGCCCAGCTGGTGTGACAGAATTTTTGCATTACACCAGGGGAGACTCTAAAGCTCGACACACCTTTTTCTCAACAACACACAAAGATGAGAATCTGGGAAAAGGCGCAGGCAATAGAACTAGGTCAATACTGCGACCGACCTGCTGCAGTGGCCAGTTAATTGTCGTGGTCGAAACTACAGATGTGATTTACTGAATTTCTTTTTTTGCGGCAAGGCAGGCACGATAGTACACAGAGGGGGAAGCGTGGCTGAGGACATGAAACGGTGCTCCACCGTCTTCATCGTCACACCTGTAGAGGGATCTGCGCGCGATAAGATGGTTGTGCTTACTATTGCGGTCACGAATCGCCCTCATGATTTGAAGCCTCATGCGAGAAACACCGGCGGTTGAATCCTAGCTGGTCCATCGATAACGACTGTCGTCTCTGAGTTTATGTTGCGGATGAGAAACACCCGTACGTTCAGCGAACATGCTCCACGTCTACGTTTCGATACCCGTGCGTCCCAGCACTCGCATCTCCTCGTCGCCCTCCGGAGCGTGGGACCGCCGGCCTGTAAACTCGATTGTAGACAAGCCGCCTGCGCCGCCGCCTCTCGAGACGCCGAACCCGGTGTCGATCCCTCCCTGGCGACCACCAAGATCATGCACATACAGGTGTCGCACGCTCATGATGAACCGAGGGGAAAGGATGTACTGAAACATATACGAGACCAGGTTCAACGCGATCTGCCCGACCGGGTCCGTCGGTGGAGTCTGCTCAGCGAGCACGCTACTGAGCATGTAAATAAAGCTCCTGTTTCAGAGAAACGTTAGGTTGTTCTGTTTCCGCGTCAAAGCTCAGGATATGATAAATGGGGGGGAGGGTGAGGGATAGATAAAAGATAACGAACAGAGAAAGGATGGAAGACATACGCAACGAAGTAAAGGACGCCCTCCCGGACCAGAAGGCTGATGTACCGGTTGGGTTGCAACCGCTTCGTTGCTTTGTGCATCTGAAATGATCCCCTTACAAACTTGGTGACCACAAAAATACAAAGCAGGGTACTAAGAAAGAACCGAGGGATCAAGGCATATTTTGTCAATGTCAGGGCGGGATTCGTGTATTCCAAGGCACAGACAGAGAGGTTTAGCACCTGTGTAGCAGTCACTGGAGGTGAATGAAGGATATTAGATCAAATGTGCATGCCAAAATATTATCTGAATCCGCATACCAGTCACAGAATCAGGGTCGTTAGTGATAGCAATAACCACGGCAGAAGGAATGATAACCGATACGTAAGTCACGAGGAGGATACCAAGTATTATCCTGGACTGATGGTACAATGCGTACACACGCAGAATCATTACCACTGTAATTCACATCGACACGGTCCAATTGAGATACAAGCTTTAAAGTGTAGGGTCACTCACTATCAGCGGTAGCAACGAACACAGGGTATCCCACGGAGACCACGAGATTAAGCGCATAACCTTGGACGACTTCATGTGTGAAATCTCGTAGGCAGCCATGAATCAGGATGCTTACACCTATGCAATTGATATGAATGATGCAGGTGTTCTGGTTGACGAACAGATACTCACGTCTATCAGGATAGGGAATTATTTGATGAGGTGAGACAGTCGATCTTCATACAAGAGAAACGAACCTCGACAGGGCCAGGGACGAAAGAACTGCCAACTTTTAACAGGATGTTATTGTTTAGTTCCACCAACCAGTACGGTCTCGCACATACAGAGTGCTTCCACCCTTCGTAGCGAATTCAACGTCAAGGCTCAGAAGGCGTACCAACCCCATTCGATGTGACTCACATGACTATCGCACATCCTAGATAACGGACCTGGGACGAGAGGGTCAGAGTGGCATTAGGACTGCGAGACTGAAAATACGCACGATGACGAAAAGTGTCGACACCCACGTCCAGGATCTGCTCTGTCAGCAAATAATATCAGAATCGACGCTCCCTCGTATAACGTCAAGGCTCGCCGACCCAGATGTAGTCCACCTACACAAGGTCATCAGCAGACACTTGGTTTAGAACGGCGGAAAATACCTCATTTGGAAAAGTGAGGACTGGGGATCAGGTCGATCGAATGAAAGTGAAAAGTGACCCATTGCTTACAGTAATCATATCCGATGACAGTCACAAGCGCAACTGTCAAGGCCTTTGAGATCAGCCCATCGTAGTCGCGAGATCCCATACTGGTTGCGTAGTCATTCAGCTGCACACCTGCCAAGGCAGACAGCAAAATGGAAGACTCAGACGTAACTTTGAGATGCGCGAAGAGGAAGAGGGAAGAAATAGAGAGGCGAAAGTTGGGGAAATCGTCGATGGAGAAGTATGAAACACCAAGAGTGGGAATACAGGCGTCATTCCTTGGTCGACCCTGCGCACGAGAAGCTGTTTAAATCTGCGACTGGTATATATTGGTATGGATGACCAAATTCCCAACCAAGTTGGTCAGTTACCTGGCGCAAACTAAAGACGCATCTTGGTACTTAGTCCTTGAGCGAACGCGCGCATGAATATGAGCGGATCTTTGGAGCCAAAGGGTCAATATTAATTAATGTTCGCACCTGCACGTTCAACTTTGTTGTTGAGAGTCTGCCGGCAGCCCTCCGCTGGGCGGTCAAAAGAAACCACATTTTGTGAGAAATGTGCACCGAACTTCCAACTTTCCACTGTCGAGGAAGTTCTGAGACGAACAGTGCGCGTCCAATTTATCCAAAGGAAACATGCGTATTTGACTAATTGCACCCTGCACGCGTCTTCATGCTTACACCAAACTCTCAGCCGGCCACAATCTCCGTGAGGAATATTCATACTGTATTACACAAAGAGGGGAATTCAAAGGGCTTCCATGGTGAAAAATGAGGGAACAAACAGCGTTCGCCTCAGATATGGGTCAGGTCCCCGCCGGACATTGCTTTCATATTCTTCAAACGACCGGTCTGTTTTCGATTTCATCGATGCCAAGTCATCACGAGCGCACCGTCTCTTCGTACAATCTGTATACACACTCTCCGCGACGGCCTATGCTCAGTCCCTACCACCTTCTGGAACTTGCATCTCTTCCTCACCCTCGCTGCCCGGGCCCTCCCCAAATCGGCAAACTCGATCGCGGACACGCTCCTGCGTTTGATGACACACCGAACCCAGTGTCAATCCCCTGCACGCGGGCTCTCAGGTCGTGCACGTATAGCTCTCGTGCATTGATGATGAACCGAGGCGTAAGGGAGAAGACCAACAATTCGGAGGCCACGGTCCGGATGGCCGTGCCCAGGGTGGTCCTGCCACAACGACGATGTCGTAGAGTAAATTCCTGGTTCAGAAGAGTATGAATCGATATGGGAGCGGAAGATGCGATGTGATATGAGTAGAAGGATTGAGGATACAAGGATTAGGGACTTACGCAAAATGTAAAGGACGGCCCCCCTGACAAGCAGGGTCATGTACCGGTTAGGTTGCCATCACATTGTCGTCTTGTCCATTTGAAGGGAATGTCTTATTGACTGGACGACGGCCAAGATAAAAAGGAGGGCGCCCAGAATAAACCTCGGGATCAACAAATATGACACAGCTCTTGCCATTGAGGGGTTGGATGTCATGACGCAAACTGAGACATTTGAAGCTGATCTGGAAAGTTACGGGGCACGAACAAGTGATCAAACTGCATATGTAGTCTGAGATTGGCCACCACGCACCAGAAAATGCATTGGGATTGCCCATGAGTAGGCCGGTAACAGTAGCGAGCGGGACGATTGTCAGCACGTAAGAGAAGGACACAGAATTATTATGGATCGATTGTACATTGCATAAACACGGAGGATTGTCACCACTTTAATTGGCCATCAGTACAACTTGGTTGCTAGCTGGTGGAAGGGTGACTTACAATAGGCAGTACTAAAGAACACAAGAGACGCCCAGTTGATTAACAGATTGAGCCCGTTACCTCGGCAAATGTTGTTCGAACATCGGAGAGGGTTGTATATAGCTGCACATACACCTACACGAGCATCGTCAGAGGATTGCCAGTTTACAAGTCAGTACATACGACAGTTTGATTAGCCACTGGCGCACTCTCGAATGTTGAACATACAGCTTGAGACCACATTTGAAGTTAGATTCAATTGGCAATACAGGAATTATACACATACATGACGAATATAACGGACCTGTGTACCACGGAAATGGCCGCGGAGGTTTCTACGCTCAAGCAGAAACAGTGTAGACACCCAGGTCCACGCAATATCATCAGAGATGTCGTACATGGTGGTGGAACATGAGTTGCTGACCCAACTGTAATCTGTACAACCGTCAGACTTGGAGAATGACACTAGCACCGGTTCGAGCCAAGGGTGTGCCATGTTGGTGTACAGCAAAGTGTACAAAGGGGGGCAGCGTACAGACATTAACCTGGAGGCAAATTTGCGCTGGTTGGATGGGTATCTCTATTTCCTTGGCTGATGTAATCGTAAGATTCCCAACCGACGCAGACAGCATCCTCTCCGCATCTCCACGATGTCGGATACCCCCTCCTCCACTCTTGAGCCATTGCTCACGTTGTTGGCCTATTCCCTCTCACAACTTGAGTCCACCTTCTACAAGATTCCCGGTTCCGCTGTCGTTGCCCGATACGTCAAGTCCTCGCATCAAAACGATCCGGGCCGAACCATCTTAGAATTAATCCTTGTCATTTTTGCTATACGCACACTACTGCAGTCACGAACCCGAGGAGACAAACAGGGAAAACATTTCATACAATTCTCCGAAAAGGTACTGCCTGTCGCACGACTCGCGCGTTTCGTTGAGTTTTGTCTAGGAAATCGACGAGCTTGTGGATGAGTGGACACCTGACAGCCTTGTCGCACCTTTGAACGATTGGGAACGACGAGATCTGAACTCCGTTCCTGTCATTGCTGGTCCCACGGGACCCAGGCCCAAGCTTCTGTCCAACGGCAAGTCCGTAATCAACCTAGCAAGCTTCAACTTCTCTGGGCTCGCAGGCAACGAGCACTTAAAAGAGAAAGCTATCGAAACCCTGCGCAAATACGGCCTGGGAAGCTGCGGTCCTCCCGGCTTCTATGGCACAATTGGTGTGTTTCGATCCGTGGGTTGGTTTGAATGCGTGCGGCTCACACGATACGCCGCCGCTATGCAGACGTACACCTAGACCTCGAACGTAATATTGCTGAATTCTTAGGAACGGAGTCGTCCATCCTTTACTCTCAAGGATTCTCGACCATCTCCTCTGTCATTCCTGCCTTCTGCAAGCGGGGAGATATCATTGTCGCGGATCGCGCTGTAAATTTTGCTATCCAGAAGGGTATCCAAATTTCTCGCTCGACGGTTCGGTGGTATGACCACAATGACCTCAAAAGTCTCGAGGATGCCCTGGTCACCGTCGAGAAGGAGAGAAAGAAGCGCAAGGGCCCATTGACTCGTCGCTTCATTATCACCGAAGGTATCTTTGAACGTGACGGCGAAATGGTCGATCTACCGAAACTGGTTTGTGAAATGATGAGCATGCAATCTGTTTTCATTGTGCTAAAAGGTTCAATAGATTGAGCTGAAGCTCAAGTACAAGTATCGACTCATCCTTGACGAGAGCATCTCTTTTGGCGCAGTCGGTCGAACTGGCCGCGGCCTTACCGAGCTCTACAATGTCCCTGTACGTTCCACACGGTGCTGGGTGGAATGCCGCTCAGTCTGATAGTCCCCTTCAGGCCAGCCAGATTGACATGCTTGTGGGGTCTGTCGCTAATGGCTTGTGCTCCGCCGGTGGCTTCTGTGCTGGCTCCTCCATCGTCACTGAACATCAGGTGGGTCAATCACGTTAGTGATGAGATTAGCAGTCCATCAACCCATTTCCCGTCGGACAGCGCATCAACGGCACATCCTTTGTTTTCTCCGCATCGATGCCTGCTCTTCTTGCGACTTCTGGCTCAGAGGCAATCAGCTACCTACGAAATACCCCTTCGGTCCTCACCGCTCTTCACGAAAGCATCCATGCCATCCGTTCCGTGTTGGAAAAGACTGAGAGCATCACGCTGCTAGGTCATCGCGCCAGCCCTATCATCCACTTCTGCCTCCGCAACGCTCCCCAGCAGCACCTCGCGGTCACGGCTCCCGCGCTCGACTACGAGGCCGAGGAACGCGTCTTGCAGGACATCGTCGACGACGCTCTCGCGAACGGGGTGTACCTCACGCGCGGCAAGCACCTGAGAGGTCAAGAAATGATCGACTCCCGTCCGACCATTCGCATCGCCGCCACAGCTGCGTTGTCGAAGAAGGACGTGGAGAAGGCTGCGGGCGTCATCAAGGCGAGCATCGCTAGAGTCATGGCGAAGAGGAAATGAATGCCCGAAGGCTCCCCCCCATGTCACATTTTCCCTAGTTGCGGTTCGTGGAGATTTATACCATATCTATAAATTACTTTACTGTGTGTGCGGTTTCAATCGTCAATGTTGGATAGTTTGTCCGCTTTGCATGATGTCAGTACTTCGGCATGAAAAGAAAATATGAATATTCTTATACTCTATACTACGCACGCCCGTGTTGGATACTCGTCGCTCGTTAGACGAGGTCGATCGTCAACATTAATCTCTGCGGGATAAAGTTTCCGGAACACCTTGTGTGCTCTCATGATCTAACTTCTTGAACGTTGGGGTATACAACTAATTGACGACAGTGCTTGCAATACCTTGGAAGGGGTAGCCATTGGTGTACTATAACATATTACTCATTGATGCTTGTCCGAACAATTCGGTGAACCATAGTCATCGCTCAGCGCTCAGCTCGACTCGAAAAAAAAAAAGAAACACGTCGTCTCATGCCAGAGGTATCTCCGAATCCAACATCCTCGCCGCATCCTCCAACGCGCCGTCCAACTCCGTCAGCCAAGCCCACTCCCAATTTTTCGTCATCGTCTCGCCGAGTTTCGCGAGTGGCACGTCCGCCACTTGCCACGCGCACAACTGCCCGTTCGTCCTCGCACGCAGCGCGACGTCGCGCGAGAACGGCCGTCGTAGCTCGTCGTACACCGCAAGCGCACGGGGGATCGTCTCTGGCGTGGTCGACGGGTGTCCGAGCACCGTGGCGAGGAGGTAGGCGTCCTTGGGTGTCCATTTCAGTCCTCGGTTGAATACGTACGAGACGATTGCATACCTCGACGCTTTGACCGGCACCGGATCCCTGGAAGGGCATCATTGCGTGGGCTGCATCGCCTATCAATGCAACCCGACCGCAGTAATGCGACGGGAGATGCTTTACAGTATGGACGGCCCACAGTGTTCCTCGGTCTATACACTGTCGTAGGGTGCGGGGGAGGGCGTTGTCAAGGAGGACAGTCGATTCGGAACGAGGATTTTATTTACCTCGAGCAACGGCTTCGTGTCCCTTTCAAGCCCCTCAAATGGCTTGCAAATCTCTTCCTTGGACAACTCGCGTACCCACTGGCCCTCAAAAGTTCTTCTCCCCGAGGTGTCCACTTGGTAGGAAGTGCTAACCAGGTCGTCGGACAGAGTAAACCCAGCAAAATTTATCCATGTCCCTTTCGATATCGGGTATACGAGGAAGAACTGTAAAACGAATTTCAGAATGATCAATGCTTAGGTAACCTCTATGTTTACAACGTCCTTCCCCAAGTACTGTTAAGGGCCGTCAGTCAACGTCACAGCGAGAAAATCCAACTTACCACCGTGGGTTCTCGTAGTGCCCGATGATGGGGTTCACAGGCCCGGACTTTCTCGGCATCGATTAACGTGCGGTAAGCAACTACTCCGCTCCAGACGGGATCTATACAAGACAATGCAGAGACTGCAGCTGCTCCACTCAGTGTCTGTGCGATTTCACGCAGCATGCAGCCGCGAACGACTGACTTGATTCCGTCGGCACCTACTAGAAGGTCGCACGACGACGATGTACCGTCTGCGAAAGTCAACGTGATTGGAGAGTGGGACGGAGGCTCCGGTTGGGAATAGGAGACTAGTCTCCTTGAGGTGTGCGTCTTGCATGACAGGGGGAGATACGAGAGAAGAAGTCCATGGAAGTCTGCTCGATGGAATTTCATCAAGTCACCTTGGGAAAATCAAGAGTGAAGCACGACGTTCTGCTGAAAATGGAGTTACCTTTGGTCATCAGTTGGAACATCTCGACGCCCTCAGGCGGGTCACTCTTACGATAGCTAAATGCCTGGACTAGAGTGGGGTAAGGAAATGGCGGTCTCCACGACAGCATCTGATACACTGACCAAATTCTTCTGTCCACTCATAGTCTGTCGCTGCGTTCAGGAGCGCGTGCTCAATGCTCGTGCCCAACTTCCGCAGGACCTCGAGTAGTGATGCCATCCAGTGCAGTCGGGGACCTTTGGGAGAAAATATGCACCTTGAATCCTCGGGGCCAAATCCCAACGCCTGCACCGACCTCGGTGAACTTTCTGGCGGCCTCAAATACCTCGACCTCGATATCAGGATACTTTGACAATGCTACGGCGAGCGTCAAGCCGCCAACGCCTCCTCCACTGCCGGTCGACGCGAAGCTAGTCAGCGTGGGGTGGATCCTCGCATAGCATCGACATACCATATTGCGACTTTAAATTTCGCGCTGGCCATCTCTATCGCCGTTCAACCGATGGATAGTTCGGTGAGGTCAACCAGAGCCTGCAGTTTATACTCGGACGCATGAACGTCACTGGGGAGGATTGGTGACGATTAATTTCGGGAAAGAAATCGTCTGTGGCCACGTCCGATCGAATCGCGGGGCCACTGCTGATCATTCCGATGCAATCGTGCAAATATTATGGACTCAGCGGCACAACTTCCGTCAAGCGCATCCACGTTCCACTCGCGTGAAACACATTGGAGCTGTATTTAGAAGAGGGTCAATGTGAGCTGGCGACGACTTGAAACATACATGTAGAGAAAGTAATACTCACTGAGAGTCTGAGCGTGCAACCGAACACATGCATTTGCGAGGCACACGGACAAGAAGGCCTACTTGGCTATGACGTACTAAATTGGTCGGTGCCCGTGGATCACAGCTACGATCGTACTATTGTCAAGTTATTCTCTCTCGGCGTGAAAAACTTTTAGTACCCCTATTCCTGACAAATGTCAGAAACCCGGCAAGATATTTCTATAAGCACTGAACAAACTCGCCCGCAACACTGTGCCGTGCACCTGCGCACTTCGCCTTCCAGACTCTGCCGTTGGCCGCCTAGGAAATGCGCGATGAGAATTTCAATTCTACGTGCTGATCCGAAGAGGTCGAGCTCTTATGGCACATCCGAAGCTGCTTTTGCTTTGCCCATAATGGCAGAATGATGACCAGTGTCGTTGTCATAGGCTCTCAAGAGATACCTCAAGATCTCACCCCGCAGTCTGGGTGGAAGATTTATTGCTAGTCGCAGAACGACTCCACGAGACTGGGAACATGAAACAAATTAAATCTACATCCCGTATCCCGACGATCAACGGACTGCTTACCAGATGCCGATGCCTGACACCGTACCACACGTACCGGGACTCCGCAGGCGCTGGTACGAATCGTGCGATGCGGTGGGCGGAATTGCAAGAGCTCACAATGATTCTATCCGACCCTGAGCCAGTTGCGAAAGGACCTGATGGCCGTCCTAGAGACGAGAGAACCGCCCGCCCTGAAAATTCGGTGTCACGGACGTGATACGATCCGAGCAAGGCGAACCTGCTTCGCTGCGCAGCAACCTCCACTAGCTGCCGTCGCCCTTTGAGAAGGTAATCAGCCTGCTCGACAGAAAACCAATTCTCGAATTCAGAGACCCAAGGAGCGCGTCGGACAACGCTCACAATCGAAAACTTGGCAGCCGTCGCCACGACCACATCCCAGGTCGACGCCGATGCTCCGCGGCTGGATGGCTATAGTCTTGACTTGCATAACACTGCGAGAGGGATCTCTCCGAGGAGGTGGACAAAGCCGCGCGACTTGTTATCCGAAATGTCAGTTGAGCTTCCGCCGCTCATAGAAAAGCCTGAAAGGAGTGCATTATGTATCGAACTTGTCAGAAACTCGTATTCAAGTACCGTCTTAAACTGGGGGGTTTACAGTAAACTGGTTTTTTCGAGGAGCCTTGATGTGAACCATCAGATTGCTTGGTTGGAAGCGGGAGCTGGTGTCTGTCAAGGTTGAGAACTTACTCACTCCCAGCTGCAGATGGGCTTCACATATGTCATCGGTGTGTCCAGGATAACACCGAGAATACGAGACGACTGAGCAAGCTCACAGAGCACATGGAGGAGGACGAAGCAACCCCAAGCTCGCTCCCTCCATGGGTGGAACTCGAGTACTCCGTAAGTCTTGCCATCATCGACGGATCAAGCATATGTGATCATGAAATCGACCGACTTCGGTAGCACATGAAGGTCCTCGCTGGCCCGTCTGCCCGCGTTCTGTTCACGCATCTCTCTCAACGATCTTCCACCTCTCTGCGCGAGAAATTGGCCCGTCTCGCGGACGACGACTCTGTCGTCGCGCCGTCTTCCGAGGTCCACGTACACACGCGCTCCGTCTTGGAGCTGCTCAACGACCCAGAAGCCGACGCTCCTCCCCAGTCCAAAGTGTGCCTCCTCGATCCGAAGGCGGAACGCAAACTCGAGCTGGAGGACGGTCTGGAGTTCGAGTGGTTCTTGTTCGGGGCAAGTCGAAGTTTCATTCGTTCGTTCGCGAGCTGCCTGGCCTCTTTTGCTCATCGACTCAATTTCCGTCAGGGAATCCTCGGTATTTATTCTTTTTACTATTATTCTTCCTCTTCTTCTTCTCGTTCTCGTTCTCGTAATTGTTCTTGTATTTACTTCCTCCTCACTCGAGAACGCTCGACTGGCTCACCCCCGGCTGGGAAAAAAACCGCCAGGTGATGATCCGCCACGGGACCGCACGTCACAGCTTCGTCAGCTGGGATTTCAGACGCGTCACCTCGGCCCCGTGCAGATGACCACGGACACCGCGTTGGGTATCACAAAGCGTGTCGTCGACGATAAAAGTGAGTCGTCCCGTAGCTGTATCTCCTGCCGTTCCCCCATGCTCGGATACTCACTTATTCTTGTTCTTGTTCGCCATTCCCTCCTGGTCCGAAACGTAGTTCCGCTGGACGATATACCTTGCGTGGTACGTACAGTCCCAAACCAACCAACCACCCCCGCGCGCGTGCCTATTTTTTTCACGCTGATCGCTGATAGCCCTGTGCCCTTTTTGCTTTCTCCAGGAGTTCCCAACTATAAAGTTCAACGCCAAGGAGAGCGTGGAGATGCCTTTCAGTCAGTCCCAGGAGGTTCTCAACGACATGGGCTATACCTAAACCCCCTCACCGCTTACAGAATACATTGCTGACCGACCTGGTGGCGAGCCGCTCCTTCCTCCCGGAATGCGGGAGTTGTTGCATGAAGACTTGAACAAGAGCTTCGATTTCTGATGTGATCCGAGTACATACAGAAGTTATTATGATCGGGGGATCGGAGGGGTCGATGTTTATTTTTATGTTTAGTGCGATCTCCGAGTCATCACAGAAAGTGTGACAAGCTATCATGCATGCATCTTGGGGTAGCCATTGGTGGTATTCAGGATGGGCTATGACAGGACTCTGATTTAACGCTGAAGTGTGGCAAATGCCTTGATTGAAGTTTGATGACTGCATGGCTTCCCAGAGATGTTCAGCATGCCTGCTAGCCCTTGCCCAGCAACCCTCTATGATGGAGAGTATGGTGACAAACCCACAGCCAATGAATGGAGGACTGTCAGGCACTACTCAAGGACTGACTCAAGAAAGTGAGCACAGTGATCAAGAGCAATAATTGACAAAATATAACCTACTCCGGAAGTGTCCCCAGAGCTCAGGAGCCCCAAATGGAAGCTTCTAACCCCAGAGTTTGTGCTACCAACTCCGGAGTTCCATCTGCTTCCACAGTAAAACTGTTAGAAACACAAAGCTTGAGCTGCTGTGCGCTCGCTTTTAGCCCCTGTCTCAGTGGTCAATATTTATTTTCATTATATTTATGAAGTTGAGCTGCTGAGCGCTCCTTCAGTAAAATATTCGCTTTTCAGTCATGTGATCATGGGAACATGCACGTGACAGCGGAAATCATATATTCGTTTATTCTTTTCATGCCACCTCACGTAATCATATTGAACCTTGTTAGTAATAGATAACATTCATAGTAAGCGAATAGCAATATTCGCTCTTATCTTACATAGCATTAGTAATACGCTGCGCATGTGCGCACGGACCATGTAACTAGGGTATATAAGGATGAATGAAAGCGCCCCAAGAACTCTAGTCAAGTTCTTGTGGGTTAACGCCTACTTCTTGGTTCGATCTTAGTTTCTTGCTTGTTGAGGTATAGTGTGAGCTCCCAGGGTCTTTCTTAGATTCTAGGGTCGCCACATTAGAACTTGACTTGTTTTACCCCTCCGTGCTCATTGCACACTTTACCTCTTCTCGCCGTTGCTTCATAGTCGTGATCAGACTTTAAACGATTGGTTAGGCCCCAGACCTAAGGGAATAAAGGATCCTACGCCTGAAGTAGGCCGGAATAGCACCGGGTCCACGCTATCTCATACGGTTGTCCGCCGTACAAATAAGGATAAGATTGCTTCTACCCAGAAAGTGCATTACTGGGGGTCTGCGTTCCGGAACGTAGGATGTTGAGTTACACCAAATCACTGCTCGGACACCATCCCTTTATGGTCTTCTCTTCATTATACCCCGCACTTTTAGGGGTTGAGGTTACAACCCTCATTTTATATACTCTTCTCTACGCTCGCCACCTTTAGAGCCGTCGGGATAAAACCCGTTTCCCCCCTCTAAGGCAACCACTTGCTCCTCAAGAGTTGGAGCCTATTCGACGCGTGGCTCGCGTCTACGCATCCCCTTCCTTGCATTCGGATAGAGCCTGAGAAATCCTTCGGAAGGACTTAGGAAGTTCATCGTCACGTCTCCCCTTTCCGCACTCAGCTTGAAACCTGGTGGAAGTCCTTCGGGAGGACCATCAGTCTAGCAGGCAAAGCGTATTTTTCTCCTCGTCGCTCCCCGAGTACCTCGGGAGCACCAAGATACAAGATTCCGGCGATCAAGAAAGAAGAATCGCCGTATCTTCTTTACCCTTTGTTTTTCGGGGAGGCTTCGGTCGACCCAAACAATCACCCCATCCTTCCTTTTAAGGAAGAACCAAGGAACTTCGGAGCCTTTCCCTGCTCCTCGTTGGGAACGACAGGAGTTCCAAGTTCTCAGATCGTCATTGCGTGCGCGGCCAAAGCTTAAACCTCCCTGCTGCACCCCTTACGTTCTGACAGGCCGCTATGTACGGCGGTGATCCCACCAGCCCTGGTCAAGGGCTGACAACCCACGAGCTGCTCCAGCAGCTCGTACATATGCAAGCACAGATGAATGCGCTCATTGCAGAAAAGAACAAGAAGCCGACAGCGGCCGAAGTTCTTAAGGTGGCCCCCGACCCGGGCCTTTACGTCGGAGCCCCTAAAGGCTTCGATTCATGGTGGATGTGCCTCCGCATCTACCTTAGCTGTCAGTGGATCTTCTCTGACAGATAAGGAAAGGACCATCGCCGTGTTGACACGGTTAGGGTCTGACGACGGCACAGACCGTCATGGAGCAGCGGCCTATGGCCACGTTTATTTAAATACCTTCCTACGAGAAGAAGCCCTTGCCCAGGAGGTAAGGGAGAGAGATCCAGCGAAGCTTGCTTATCGCTGGCCAAGTGAAAAGACTCTAGAAGAGTCTTTAACTTTACGTTTCAAGTCCTCTAACGCCGGGGACTATGCGTTCGCTCAGCTAGAGCGATGCATTCAAGGTCTGCAGGAATGGACTCAAGAATTCATGGTTCACTGGTCGAACTTATGGGAGGAATCCGGGGCCGATAATGCCCTTGGAGTTAGACTCCTTGAGAAGGCCATAAGGCCTTCTATTATGAAACAGATTTACCTGCAAGATTGCAGGGAAAGACTAGTGTCGGAATACCTTCTGACAATTATGAAATTCGGCGTAGCCAAAGAATCGTTTGCCCTCCGCGGGCAATACCAGGCGCAACCCTGGTCAAACAAAACTAGTGCTGCTGCTCCCTCTGGCGGAGCATGTATTTACCCGGGCGCTGGAGAGCCCATGAATATCGGGGCTACTGGTAAGCCCACTTGCTTTAACTGCGGGCAGTCAGATCATCGGGTGGCTAGATGCCCCTAGCCCAAAGTCCCCTGCCCCGAATGCGCTTGGCTTGGGGGCAGGCATAAATATGGTTGCCGAACAGGTAACCAAGGAGGCTCGAGCTCGTCTCGAGTTCAACAGGTGGCGCCGGCAGTGCTGGTATCAACAGGAACGGCTGCTGGTCAGCCTCAAGGACAAGGAGACCTGAATAAGGTCAAAGGGATGAGTTACGCCGAAATGAAGGTGTACTTTTTTGATCTCCATGTGGCCGAGATGAAGGCCCAGGGAAAAGGATTTGGAGCTTAGCTGAGCTAGGCAGGCAAGCTCCGAAAATAGAAATTGTAAATAGGTTTTCGGTTTTGGACTCGGATAGCGAATCTGTATTATATTCTGATGAATCCACTCTCATCTCCGAATCTGAGTCTGATAATAAGAAACCGAAAGCAAACTCAAAACCTAGTAAGTCCGAAGAGGGTCCCTGTAAAGGGCTTGGCGGGGACAGTACCGCGCTTAATTCTCTGAAAAAGAAATTTCCGGAAAGGATTTGCATCTGTTCCGCAACTCTTAAGTGAGAGATCGCTCTAAATATCGAAGTGGCTCACCCCACCACTAAGTATAAGACATATGGGTGTGAAGCGCTGCTAGACAGTGGTGCAAATGGAATTTTCGTTGACAAGCAATGAATCAACGAAAGGAAAATTCATGTCCAGGAATTGGAACGTCCCATTCCGGTTTTTAATGTTGACGGAACAAAGAACTCAGCAGGAAACATTACTCATTCAGCCGAATTAATCATTTCATACAATGGACATAGAGAAAAGGTCGTTGCGGAAATTACTGACCTTGGACGTAACCATGTCATCTTGGGATACACATGGCTCGCTAAACACAATCCTCAGATCAACTGGGTTACTGGCGAGGTTCAGTTGAACAGGTGTCCCAGGACCTGTTATTTACTCTCGGATCGACCCACGTCACTAAGGGTTTGTGAAGAGAACGAGCTACAAGATATGCCATATGTTCATCGGCGTCTTAAGGCTATGGATAAAAAAGTATCCACAGAGAAAACCATACAGGAACTGGTTCCTAAGGAGTTCCACCAGTACCTGTCGGTGTTTGAAAAGAAAAGTTCCGAGCGGCTCCCTGTACGAAAGCCATGGGACCATGCGATCGAACTTAAGGAAGGATTTAAGCCTAAGAAGGCTAAAGTCTATCCTATGTCTCCTGAGGAGATTAAGGAGGTCGATGAATTTATTAACGACCAACTTAGGAAGGGGTACATTACCCCTCTAAATCACCCCAGACGTCGCCCGTCTTTTTCGTTCCTAAAAAGGATGGAAAGAAGCGTATGGTTCAGGACTACAGGTACCTGAACGAGTGGACGGTTAAAAATAACTATCCACTCCCATTAATATCTCAGCTTGTTGATAAGCTGAAAGGCGCTAAGTTATTTATGAAGATGGATCTTCGCTGGGGCTACAATAACGTCCGTATTAAACAAGGAGATGAGTGGAAAGGGGCTTTCGTCTGTCACAGAAGGAGCTTTGAACCATTGGTCATGTACTTTGGCCAATGTAATTCCCCATCCACCTTTCAGGCAATGATGAACGAAATATTTGCTGATATGGACGCTGTTGTCATTATTTATATTGACAATCTCATGGTATTCACCAAGACGGATGACGTCAAGGAGCACGACAAGGTTGTCCTGGAAGTTCTGAGGAGACTACAGGAAAATGATCTTTTTGTTAAATCGGAAAAATGTTCGTTCCGCGTTAAGTCGGTCGAGTTCCTTGGGATGATTGAAACAACCAATCAAAAAGGTCTTCGTTTGGTGTTCCAGGTTGCACGACTTCTTGCCGACTGGGTCGACGTCCACAAGCTCAATAATCATAAAGCATAGTAAAAGATTGTGAGGGATGAGTTCGGAATTCTGATGCCTTTTTAGTGGGGAAGCACCAAGAGAAACAGACTGGGGATTCCAGCTGTTCCCTTGGGGTTTATATAGGGAACTTATGTATGTACATGTTTGTGTCTAATCTATAGATCACAGTCCATAAAGGAAGGGCGGAAATTAAAGAAACATGTATGCAGCATGTATACTGCATGTAAAACATGAGGAGAAGGCATGCATCAAAAAGGCTGTGGCACAGCCTAAGGGAAATGAAGCGGAAATGAAATACATGCATGATGGGCATGTTGCATAGCCATGCACAGCACGGAAATTAAAGAAATGAGTTTGGCATGTGTTGGCCATGAGGCAGAATGAAATTAGAGAAGGAAGTAAGGGTTCTAGACCCTTGAGCGTCCATGAGGCACTAAGAATAATAAATAAATGAATGTCAGTGATGAAAGGGGTATTAGAGCGTCCTGTGGATAAGATAACCACGTGCGCTTGATAAGATTAGATAAGATAAAAGAGGAAAAAGTAAAACGTTAAGTTCGTCAAGCACTTGAGTGCTGATTATTGCAGCGTTTGTAACAGATGTAGTCCACCTCAAATTCCTCGTGTCCTTCCTGATTAACCTCTATCGGTCCCTGTTTCTTTGCTACCTGACCAGGTAATGGCTTCCGGTAAGGTTTCACCCGTGAGATGTTTACAGTAGGATGAATGTGGCAAGTTTTTGGTAACCAAAGGGTAATGGTGTTAGGTAGGACCTTGGTGATGTCATAAGGTCCAATCCATTTTTGGGTTAACTTTTTTCCCATATAAGGGAGTCTAAGGTTTTCAG